>VZRE01004678.1:0-73809 GCA_013396775.1 Cephalopterus ornatus
ATGGGCTACCCAGGGAGGTGGTGGATTCGGCGTCCCTCGAGCTATTTAAGACTAGACTGGATGTGGGATTTAATGCCATGGTCTAGTAACCATGGCTGTGTTGGATCAAGGGGTGGACTTGGTGATTTCGAAGGTCTTTTTCAACCTGATCGATTCTATGATTCTGTGATTTATTCTGAGGACTGCTCTGTGACAGTCTCATCATCTTGGTAAGTTTGTTCATTATGTTTGCATAGTTGTATCTGTTAATAGAATGAATACTTTAAGTCTTAGCTATTTATTTGTACATCTGAGGTCTGCAGGCTTCATAAAATGGTGGTTGCTTAAGATGTCTTAAGTCATCCTACTTTTGCAATTTTTGCAGTGTTTTCCAACCAGTATCCATCAAAAATATGACTACGCCTTCTGCCACAGTGTTTGGCAGTGACACCTTCCAGTAGACCAGGTTACTTATAGAAAGTTTCATTACTTATCATATTTAATTCAGTTAAGCATATTTGAGGAGTAGGAACTCCTCATCAAGCTCATCAAGCTGAGCAGGGAAGGAATAAATAAGATACTAGTCTTAGTAAGATTTGCAAACTCCAGTAGTAGGGTATAATTGAATGTTAATCTTTATTCCCTTTTTTGATTTTTGTAGTTCTTTCATTAGCCCAGAATTCTTGACTCTCATATAAGATCTGCCAGCTCATCAATTCACATGTAGACACATTTCTATGTCATTTACTCTCTTGATTTAAAGTTTAAAAAAAATAAGTAAATTCCTTAGAACCTAGATTATGTATGTTCCAATAAAATTGTTCCAATTTTCTTCTTTTCCAGGCAAACTTTTTCACAATCAAAAGCTCATAAGCCTTGATCCAAAAGGTATGACCACCACATAATATTGTTAAAGCAGGAAAATATGAGGCTGTGAAGCAGCACTAGCTTTACTTAAAAGAATTTTTAATGACTTCATCCTTCATGGTTGCCCAAAGCACCCTGTGAAATAAACCTTTAACTCTTACATCGTTTCTGTCCTAAGGGTAATGAGCCATATGTGAAGACATCTGCAATGCCTGAAAGGAATGATCATTAATTAGAGAGAAGACAGGACACTTTCTGATTGCTGACATGGGGGAAAAAAAAAAAAAAGCCTTTCAAAAAGTCACTGGAATTAAGAAAGAAAATTTGTCCTTTAGTTGATGTGAATCACTATAGGTATCACAAGATGTGAATACTGCAAGTATGACTTTTATTTCTTGCATGTGCTGGAGAGAAAAATTACTACACTGTGGGAGCAAGACACCAGAGAGGAGAAAGAGAGCCAAGAGAAGGGAATTGTGTGAAAAAGGCTAGGACAACAGCATATGTTGTTTATATAGAAATCTTTCTGACTTTTCTGGAAGGTCTGAAGGAAGACCCAAAAGCAAGGCACAGATTGGAGGCTTAACCATTTCCTTTCCTTGCTTTAATTGCCTTTAGTTTACAAATTACTATGTCAAGCACCCTAAGCTTTCTCTGGAAGTAGGTGAAACCTTGGCATCTACTCCTGACTGAACATCCATTTTGAGTCACTTTCATCTAGACCTCTGTGTGTCACCACGTTGTGTCAGGCACAGCATCGGGAGGGGACAGCCCTATCTGCCTTCTCAATGAAGCATATTAAGCTGCACCTGCAGCATAGTGAGGGCTTTGTATAAATTCATGATTTCTTCATTGGTAGCAATCCCTGGCTTTTTTCTGGCTTGGAGAAAAAGAGCTGAAAGTGTTTTGCAATTGAAAGAACAGAATGCACTCATAGGATGGAGAAAATAATTTATAAGGAGAAGCAGAAAGAATGATTCATGTCAGCCTGAGATAAGAGGAATGAATCATCACCTTACTGCTCTATCCCCATTGATCATAAAGGGAAATGAGACAGCTAGTTCAGAACAGATGCCTGACTTTTAGACTCCTGAAGTCAGACAACCGTAATCCCTGTCAGGCGTGAGAGATGAGTGGTTTAGGGCCCATAGTTCTGCGTGTTCTTGGAGGTAGCTGCAGTCTAGAAGTTGGTCTTACACCCAAGTTTAGTGCTCTAGCACTCCATCTCTTATTATCAAAAATACCCACTTGGCTGTTACATGCTCTGAGGAGGGGTATATTTGCCAGGAAACTTGCATTTATTTTAGACGTCCAAGTATAGTCTTCCATTCTTTATAACAGCTACATATATAAATACCACTGAATTTACAGGATTTCTGCTCTGCTGCTCTGTCTGTACAGATCCATGGTTTATATTTCCTGATATAATAACTAAGAAATTAAGGTTATGTATATAGTACCTGCACATTGAGAGTGTTAATTGATCAGTAAATACCATACACTCTCCTGATGTGAGAAATCTCAGTATATAAAGGTAGAAACTATGTAGTGCATGCACAACAGTCTTGGTATCCAAGTACAGGAATAAAAAGGCACAAACTGAACATAAATCATCTTAGCATGACACTGAGTATGAATTAATAAGCCCCATTGTTATGTCATATCTAAATGAGAACTGCTTGATGTCACATCAGTTTGTAACATGGAGAAAAAATGCTCTAGTCATTCACTTCCAGCTATTCAGACAACTGAAGCATATCTTGTCTCAGCTGAAACAAACCGTCAGGACAGTCATTTTTTCCTTCTTTTTTTCTGCTGTTATATTCTTGTTATGTACTGTTTCTTATGGTTTCATTTCAGTGATCCAACAAATTCATTGATTTCCATGTGTTATTGAAGATTTTGCAGGGAAAGAATGAGTAGAAATTTAAGGAAATTTCCTTCATATTTTATCGAAAAGGATCGTCTGTTGATAGGAAGTTCTGGTGCATCCCGTGCAGGAAATACAGCTTGTCCTTAATTCCCAGCTTTTAGATTCCTCTTTAAATGGAAGCTATGGGCTTTGTGAACACAGATTATCTGATTTTTCTCAGAGTCTGCTCAGCTGAGGGCTTTGTCTCTGTGCACTTAGGCTGTTCCCCAGGTAAATATACCACTGGAAGCATGACAAGAACTAAGTGAGGATTTAGATGCATTCTGGAAGTTTCTGCCATGCACAACATAGCAGGTCCTCAAAGGAGTTCCTTGTGGGAGAGGGGAGGTGTAAGTCTGTGCTGCTCTCTCTTCAGTCATCAGTTATACAAAGCAGTAAATATTGTAACATATTTTAAAAAAATACTGCGTACGCAGACAATGCTAAACTTTATACTCCAGAAAAGAAAATTAATATGATCCTAATACTCAGTATTGACATCCTAATGACTGACATGAAGGAAATCATGGTTATCAGATGAGGAGAAAGACCAGAGGTGATTCTCGGAATTAAGAAAAACACACAGAAAATAAAAACCTCTCTTGAACTGTCAGGAGAAGATTGTTTTAAATGTAGGGGTTTGCTCCAAACAACAGCTTGGCTATTTCTGATTTTTAGAAAGAAAATCTGTTTCCTTTTGCTTGAAACACTTATGGATCACATTCCAGCCCTCAGTGACAGATGTTGATAACACAAAAACTACAGCTGACAGAAGTTCTCATAATAAAAAAAATATTATGACTAAGATATCCATCCTGTCAACACGTATTTGTGGCCTTAACTTGTAACAGTCAAAAGTTTTGATGTTTATAGCACCAGGACCCAAGTTTAACTGGATTTTTTCCCTTTTTTTCTTTCAGTAGCACAGCCTGTTTGGCATTTCCCTGCAAGTGTTACTAGGGACAGCAGAAGCTGAGTTATTGGTTGCAGGGACAAGAGATAAGCAGTCAGCGATTTTCAGGCTTGAGATTTCAAGCCCAGAAACATCAATAGAAGCAGAACTTTAATCCTGAAAACAGTCGAAAGCAGAAAAAAATTGGGGGGGTTACTAAAATAAGACTTGAATTCTGATTCAAAAGGGATAGGATAAAATGCCCTAGGTGTTTATACCTTCCAAACACCTTTGTAAAGGAAAATAACCTATTTATCACTGCCCATCTGTGAAACATGTTCCTGGGGAAAACAACCGTGACTGATCATACTCAGAATTGCACCCTTAGATTTCAAATAGAGCTATTCCTGGTATGCTCTGCTGGGAGAGCAATGCTGGATCTTAGCAAAGGGATTCACCTCACCTATCCAAGCAACAAAACATGTCCTTTTTAGTCCCCTCTCAGCTTGATAAAGGAAAGCAAGGACTCGTGAATCACAATACACCTAAGCTCTTTTAGGTGGGTGCTGCAAACCCTAGAGAGCTGGAGAGTGTTCTCTTAGACCCATACAGGTATCTGAGGGTTACCGCTGCAGACTGAATGCAATGTCCCAAGATGAAGTGAGATGCATCCCGCCCCAAATCACTGGGTTGAGGAAGCATACCTATTTTGGTGTCCTAAAAGGATTTGGAAGTCAGAACTCCCCTGAAACAATCTTGTCTAGCCATTGAAACAAGGAAGTTTTGGCCCCTGCAACACCTACATTTGAACCTTGGGACTCTTGCTGCTCGAGATTACACACACAGACAGCTATACATGTATGTTTAGTACCATCCTGTCACACAATAGCACTTTATCCTCATACTAGCATCTGCTTTTCTTGCCCTGCACATCTTCCACAGAAGAAGCCACCTTCCTCTTTCTCACACTTTAGCTATCAATTTGTCCCCTGGGTCTAACAACCATCCTTCCTTCTCTCTTAACTGATCCACCGCACTCAGCTTTTCTGTGCAGCTAAAAGAGCATTTATTGAAGGTAATTCAAAGAAGTCCATTTAAATATGCTTATTTTAAAAATGTTGAAAAAGTAAATCTCTTCAATTTGAAATGGATACCTGCCCTCCTGACATTGAGATATCAAAGACAGATAAACGTGACGCTAACAGCATCCTATCCTTTCTGTGTGCTGCTGGTGTGTTTTCACAATTCTTGCCCCATGGATGTCCTAAAGTTTTGCAAAACATTGATAGAAGCATTTGAAAAGACCTCTGTAACCGTGAGGGGGAAAGCCTCACTTCACTTTTCTTAAAATATTGGAATTTTTCCTGTTCATCCATTGTTGTCTTAAGGATAATGAAGTTGCCTAGATGTATCTGTTTCACATGGCATTTTTTTCCCGAGAGTCTCATCAGTGCTATGGTCCAATTCCCTGCCCTGTCCCCATCTACTAAACCATAAATTAGAAAGCTCACCAAATGAGGGAACATAAGTGTAATTATACTTAATTGGCAGGACATTACAGATAGTAAACTACAAGTTAAAGGGCAGAAACATTAATGACAGTGGTGTATAGATATAGCAACAGTAATTTTTTATCAGGAATAGGATGCAGAGATGTTTTAATTGACACATTTAATGTTAAACCTGCCGTGCTACATTTAACCTGTTCAAAAGCTGGTGTGCAGCTTGCACAGTGTTTAATAAATTGCTGCTGCATGTGATTCTAATTGCAGAGAGAATACTACTCTCAGCTCAGTCTGCACTTTACAAATACTCATCATTTACTTAGCCAGGGAAACAATGCTTCGCTTATTAACTTTTCTTGCACTTCAGCAAAGGATACACAATTTACTTTTTTTCAGTGTGAATAACCTCAAGTCCTAGTAATGTTTTCATGGCTTCTGTTAGTTGCAGAGAAAGCAGATCAGGCAGCAGTCTGCATAACCTTCAGGACACAATATTGCCTATTTCAACTGTGTCTTCCTCACAGCTCAGAGATTGCATGTTGTGTTGGTTCATCTCTAATGGGTGACTGTCACTGGCTATACCTTAATATACTTCTGCTAATGGAAAGCAATCAAGGGCAATGGTTTTTAAGAGGACCAGCCAAAGTGTTGGATTATAGCTTAAAAGAGGACTGATTTTCAGCCAGTGCTGGCAAAGTGCTGAAAATTGGTAAGGAAAAAAACAATTGTAAAATCCAGAAGTGATCAATGTGATTTGAGGAATTCTACCCTAAAAATATAAATGCAGACTTTGATGGACTTTGGTAAAACAGAGATCTATTTCACTGTTCAGTTCAGGTACTTTTCAAACAGACATCTGTGTTTTAAGTTAACATTCTGATCCTAAATCACTTCTTTCCATGAGATCAAATTCACAGTCTGTGCTCACAAATGACCACAATATTTTTCATATTCAGGGGTAGAAGAGTGTCCACAGAGTTATATGTTTATCCACTATTCCATTTTCTAAAGAGGTAAAATCTTTGATCCCATTTCCTGTATAGCTGGTTCCACTCGCATGCACACACCATCTAATCTGAGGAGCCATTTAGTGCAGAAATGTTTTGAGTCACAGCTTCAGATTTTACTCTCTTGCTTTATGCTAGCTGTTATCAAACATGCCTTGTTATGAATTAACAGGAGCCAATTAGCAGGGACTTCAGATAAGCCTTTATGTGTTTGATTGTATGGCAAAGAAATTAAATGACTGATGTTTTATCTTAAAGTTGCAAAACCAAAATAGCTAACTAGCTTAATACAAGCACAGACATATCCTCACAGGACTGACACATTCATTGTAATTAATGTTTAAAAGGATGGAAGTTAAGGCAAAAAATGTACATAGCAGTGGGCTTATTCTGCAGGAGTCTGGTAGATACTTTGTGAATAAAAAAAAATAGGTGCATAAAAATGAAGAAATAATATTACACAAGCTTTTAGAAGATTTTCCTTTGCAATGTTGACTTTTCAACACATTAGTTTGGAAATATTATTTAACACCTACATTTGTTTATCTCTTGAAAAAGTGGTAAAGACAGGTCACCTACAGAAGCAAACAAATATCAGAAGACTGAGCAGAAACAGACTCATACATTCAATGGAATATGCATTTTCTTGGTAGTGATAAGGATGTTTTATAAGATTTTTATATAATACTTCATTTCTTAATCCAAATACATACATACCTCTATGTAAACAGTACAGAAAATAATAACAAGGTAGCGTACAAGGAGAACAAATGTGGCTTAAAATTAACTTCATAGTAATTACTAGGTAACTGGAGATATTAACGATGTAAGCATGAATCTTAATAAATTAAATTTTCTTTAGACATTAATAAATCTACCAAGTAATTATCTGTTCTGATGAAAACATCTTTTTTAAATAAAATACAGATAATTCAAAATAATAACTTAGAGTACAGTCAGTTAGGGAAAAACTGATGAACAAAAAGTATACAAATAAATTAAATATGCCTGGTCCTGAAATCCACTGGCATAGATTGGTTGATGACCATCTTCTTATACTACAAACCTGGACATCTGTGTGTGGACTCCCTCTTGGAAATGGTCTTTAGAAGCAGATTTTTCGAAACAATATCCCTAGCCATGAGTAACTGCAGGCCAAAAATGTGCTGAGGAGTGTCTTGGTGTTTGATAGTGGGAACATAAGTTACAGAGCACACGAATGTTTTCTGTCGAAGTTTAATTTACTGGTATAAACATAAGTAGTGATAGCAGTGTCATAGCACAGTAATTACTAACCTGCTCTGTATTTTCCGTACGTACTTCATGAGAATAAATAGCAGGTGACAGGGCCCATAAGGTACTACCACGGTGGTTGTTTGGGGCCACAGTTGTAAGATTAGAGTCCCTGAAAAGCCTGAAGCAAAATGGCAAATGCAGTTTGGATGTCACCTTTGCAACCTGAGATTAAAGAGAGTCATGTGAATTCTGGCTCCTGAACTACAAAAGAGAGCGAAAGCATTATGTATAGGTTCAGAATGAATACAGGACTTCAAGTCTTAAGGAAAAAAAAATTAGAAAAACAAAATTAATATGCAGGCTTATGTCATTGGTGTTTCAGGGCTTCTCACAGTGTTTCCTGTTGGCTGGCTTTAGCCAATGTAAGAAAATTAGACTATGGAAAGTTAAATATATAAATGTGACTGAACTTTACTTTGTACGGATTTTGGTTAGCATGGCTTGAGTCTAATCTGTGATAGTATGGTCCTTATTATTAAGCACTAGCTATCTGTGTAGAAACCAGAAGCACTGTCTAATCCCACATCTTAGGCATTGTCTTTAGTTTTACTGAGAGGTGAATAAATTGTATTGAAAGCTGAGGTTTTGGTCTCCTCTTCTGAATGATACACAGTGTACATATACAGTGTACACACAGTGTACACACAGTGCCTATAATAAAAGTTGTCTCTATTCCAAATAAGGGTAGAGAATCCAGCAGACATAAAGGCAAAGAACAAGCCCTCTTAGCCCTCAGCTCCCTGGTCTTGCCTTTTAGGGTTGAAGTCCTTGGGCTTCCCTCTTCAGCAGCATTAGTCTCATGGTCTCTCTAAAGCAGTGGAAAGTATCCAGCTTTACATGCAAGCAGTCAGAAGTTCAAATCCTGGTAAAACTGTCATGCAGTTCATGAATATTTTCTTCCTATACCTTGTAGGAACACTAAACTCAGAAAGAAAATTAAAAAGGAAAAAATTCATAGTAAGCGAAGCCATGCTGCAATATCTAATAAGAACATGGCCTTTATTCTGATAAAAGCTCTTTGTGTTACTCTTTTATTAAGAGGGACCATGCCAATTTCTCTGTACATACAGCAGATCAGAAAGGGCTTTTATAATGCAAAGCCTTAGAGTATCTTCTGAATGTACCTGGCATTACTCTGAATTTACACTGCCTACTGTTCCTCTTCATCTCAATCAAAGAGAATGGCTCTGAACAAGGATTAATGAAAATCATTATTAAGGTGATTACTGGCAGAGATTATTTTTGCTGTTAGTGTTTGAGGCATTCACAATGTTGTGTGTAGAGGTGAAAGCCATTTTCATTAAAGCTCACACACACACAAGTTTTCTTTTTCAAGATTAGAAACCAGCCTTAAATTAAAGGGACAAATGCTGACATCCTGGGTACAACTGTTATTCCATTCCCTTTGCTTAAAGGAAAAAGATAAAATCAACTGAAATTATTTCCTTATTCCAGGCAGAAATCAGTCACAGATCACTACAGTCTCTCTGCAGTGTCTTTTTATTATATTTATTGAAATCAAAAGTATTCACATCCTTCTCTGTGGTGAAGGGCCTGGTTCTTAAACCAAACTTTCCTCCAGTCTTAAATCTGAGAGGGTTACACGTCAGAGATGATATAATTTACACTCAGAGAAGGCTTTGCCATTTATGGCCCATTTAATGTCACACTTGCCAGTCATCTGATTCAAAAAAAGTTTGAAAGATGTTATTTTTTGTTGTGATCAGCAATTTTTATTCCCAAATAATACAACAACCACACAACCAGCACTCATTGCTAATTTAACATCCATAGCCATTGCTGATGTAATTATGGATGAGATTTGCTTGATTTTAGGTTTTATCCTGTACATCTGTGCTAATCAACCTAGGTTCCATTTCACAAAGATCAGAAGAGTGTGAATCATCTAATACACTTCAGATATCTATTTTAGGGTGAATCATGCACAGAAGTTCCTCTTTCATTCCTCTGAGCCACTGTATATCTCTCAAATTTAGATATATTAATTGTGCCCTGTGTCTGCTAGTCTTGCCCGTGAGACACATGGCCAGGGCCTCTCCAGCTTTCTAGATGACCACTGCACAAGAAATGAAAGCCTGGAAGACCTGGGTGGATAAGTTGCATCATGAAACCTATCAAGACATAATATACATGATTCCCAATAAGAATAATTATGTGAGCTAATTTAAGAGTCCTTTCTGCCTTCTTTCAAGTCCTCAGTCCTCTCCCTGATGGAATGTGGATGGCTGAATCTTCTAAATTGTCTAAATATTCCCAAAAAACCTAACCTGTAGCAAAACCCGCTCCAATTAGTGGAAAGTAGGTGCTGTCTTCTCACAGGTATATTACTAAACACTCACAAAACCTGACTAGCCTCATTTGAATGGAGCCAGAAAAAAAAGATCAGGATTGTGACAGCCCGCAGGTTACCATAATAATAAAACATGGCTGAAACAGAAATGAATACCTGTTCGTGTTCCAGTAGAAAGCAGGAGTACAGTGCAAGAAGATACTACACAAGGTCATATACTTAGATGTTACTGCTGCTGGTCTTCTAATCATGCATTGACTCAGCAGTTGAATTTCTTTCTTCTTCAAGAATGAGAGGTAGACAGGGCAAAAGCTCAAGCTCGCTACTGTGAGATTTTCAAGAGAACTGTGACTGCTGCAGTGAGTGATCATGCATTCATGTGCCCTGCAGCCATCCAACACACACTGACCTCTCTCTGTCTTTCATGAATCTGGAGAGCAAAGTTTCCATTGACTGTCACGTGCTGCTGGCATCTGTTAAAGAAGTTAATCTTGATCCTGCAGGCCCCTGTGAAGTGCCTGGGGATAGGCTCCAGAACATGGCTTCATTGCCTCTTTACCTCATGTCCATGGCATTGCCATGGATCAACTGTAATAACCAATGAGAGCATTTTGGAAATCATGAGTATTCAGTGAAATGTGAGCCAAATTAAGCGTGTCATTGGACTCTTTATGTGCTAACAAAACTTCTCCAGGTCTGACTCTAAGTGTGAGTCTTACATAATTTTGCAATGTTGCTGTAAATTCCTTAAAGACGGCGAGATGATCAATATATTGTAAATTGCAACGCCTATAAAAGATGGGGTGACTGCCCAAGATTTGGGTTTATCTCTCCACTGAAGCAATGAATTATCCAAGGGAATATGACAAGCAATTCATCAAAATATAAACCACACAGTCAAGCAAGAGTATATGTTCCTTTAAAGCCTAAGCCAAAGCCCACCAGGATTCAACAGCATGCTTTCTATTGACTTCAGGAGGCTTTTTGATGCAGACCTGAAGGAAAATTTATGGCTAAACTGGCAGATTGGGGCTAAAGTAGCATAAAGTGATAAGATGGAATAATACATGTTTATCCTAACGAATTAAATATTTTCCTGTGTACAAGTTATGTTGTGTTTCATGTTGGTGCCTTAATTTTTTCTAGTCTGAACTGGAAAGGAAATATTTTTCTTTTAAAGTAGTGAAATATTGTCCACAGTAAATACTGGCTACATAAATTTCAGATTAAGAGCACCCTATTTCTCCTTGCAGCACATTTGCCTCATCATCCATGGATTTCCACTTTGTATGAACATATTTTTCTCTTGCGTAAAAATACAATTCTTTCTCCAACATGAGCACACATAGCTTTATAGTGAAAGAAGGACCTAAACATTGAAGAACTCTGACATTTCCCATCAGAGAAGAAAAAAAATAGCTGTGTTTCTTTATGAGCCCTGTCATCTGCACAATTCTTTGTATGTTCTTTTAGGTCACTCTGTTGTGGTTAGCTGGCAACTAAGTACCATGCTGCAGCTCTCTCACTCCTTTCCCAGTGGGATGGTGAGAAAAATTGGGAAAAAAAGGGTAATATACACGGGTTGAGATAAGAACAATTTAATAATTGAAATAAAACAAATTTAATATTGATATTATTAATATTGATGATGATGATAATGATACTAATAATGAGATAACAAAAAGAAAAGATATAAATAAAACCCAAGAAAAACAAGTGATGCACAATATATTGTTCACCACCCACTGAATGATGCCCAGGTCAACCCCCAGCAGTGATCAGCCGTTCCTGGTCTAGTCCCCCCTGTTTATATACTGGGCATGGCATTCTGTGGTATGGAATATCCATTTGGCCAGTTTAAGTCAGCTGTCCTGGCCATGCTCCCTCCTAGTTTCTGGCTGCCAGAGCATAGGAAACTGAAACGTCAGCATGTTATCAACATTATTCTCATACTAAACCCAAACCTCACAGCACTGTACCATCTTCTAGGATGAAAATTAACTCCATCCCAGATGAAATCAGGACACACTCTAGCATGTCTCCATACATATTCGCAAAAACCTTGATGACCTTCCTTGCTTTCTCAGCAAGAAGTGATATCATCTGGAGATGGAGTGGCCAACAATTTTTTTTCCAACATCAGTAGCCAAGGTGGAGGAAAAAATCTCCAGCCTGTCCCAAAGAAAAAAAAGCAGAAGTGCCATCTGGCTGTCAGACACATTAAGTCTTTCAAGAAAAGGAGTGCTGTATTTTTAATTCAGAAAAGCAAACTCCTGCACTCTGGAGCTTAGACATAACTTGACTGATGTTGTGTGTTCTGCACTGCATATTTAGTTGAAACTCGCCCAGTTGCAGCTCACATCAGGTGGTAAAACAAAAGATAGTAATCCTCACTGCAGTATGCAATGCAGAGCTTTGTGAAGTGATTTTTATCAAAAGCCCAATGAACTGGAATCTTTCTGTCATGCACAGAGAAAACACAGCTGTAGCATCGTCTCACCCGCCATGCCTTAGCCCAAGAGATTCCAGCCCTGCTTGCTTGGCCAGTTTTTCCTCCCTCTTTTGATTCCACATCCTGCATTAATGGCTGTCAGTAATAGCATTCTCTGAGATGGGGTTGCTTGTCCAGCACAGAGGATATTACTTGAACCATTTCATATCCCCCACTAAAAATGACCTCACAAGAGCAGAAAACAAAACTAACGATGATTTCAAATTAACGCCCGTATGGGAGAGCACAGGCTTTCTCAAGGGCTCAGAGCCATCCAGTCTTCAAAGCTTTTCAGGAAAAGCCTTTTTATTTAAGTTTTATCAGACTGCAAACACAATCTCAGACAAGCAAGAGCAAACATCAGAAGAGAGATTGTTCTGAGATATGGTGAGAAACTAATTCAAAGCATTTGACTGTGTGCACACACGTATAAAGAAACTGAACACTTGAAGGAAGAGTCTACTGTATAAACATTTCACCTGTTATTCAGTCTAATGAAACTTGACAAAATGTATTCAGAAAGGAGCTTTGTCTAGAAAGAATGACAAAGAGAGTGATAAATTCTAAGATTTATCCATGAAGCTGAGAGTGCCAAAGCACAGAGCCTTGAAGCAGCAGCAGCGTGGGAGCCAAAACATTATACACCATACATCAACACGGTATCATGCCCAAGCTTAGCTGACCAGAGAAGCAATATCAGCTAATTACTTAATCCCAGTTTTAGGGTAAGCTCAACCAGCAACAGAACAACAACCTATGTTTCGCTATGCTCCTAAATCCTTAAGCCCTAAATCCCGCTTTTCAAGAGGATTTAAGTTATTGAGGTTCACAGGAACTAGTTAAACTTGACTATTAGAGATTTTCTTCATATAAACAAACGGGTTTTTATACACTCAAGATTTATAGAAATTATTTCTAAGCTCTTGATATGTAAATAAATGCCATGGATGGTGGGGGAAATACAAATTCTCCTGCAGGAATATACAGAGCTTTCTTCATAGGCTGTTTGTTTTGGTCACCTCAATATAAGAAAGACACTAAGCTGTTAGAGACCATCCAAAGAAGGGCAACAAAGATGGTAAAGGGCCTTGAGGGAAAGCTGTATGAGGAGCAGTTGAGGGCATTTGGTCTGTTCAGCTTGGAGAAGGGGAGGCTGAGGGGATACCTCATTGCAGCGTACAACTTTCTTGTGAGGGGAAGAGGAGGGGCAGGCACTGGTCTCTTCTCTGTGGGGACCAAGGACAGGATCCAAGGGCCTGCAGATGTGTCAGGGGAGGTTTAGGTTGGATATTAGGAAAAGCTTCTTCACCCAGAGCATGGCTGGGCACTGGAACAGGCTCCCCAGGGCAGTGGTAACAGCACCAAGGCTGACAGAGTTCAAGAAGTGTTTGGATAATACTCTCAGGCGCATGGTGTGACTCTTGGGCATGGTCCTGTGCAGGGACAGGAATTGGGCTCGGTGATCCTTTGTGGGTCCCTTCCAATTCATCATGCTCTGTGATTCTGTCATTCTTGCGTCCATGAGGACAAAAGTACCATCTTCTGAATGCTACTGAGATGTTACCCTGGAAGGTCTCATGAGGGGTCTTTTCGCCTGGTTCAAGATGACAAAAGAGTACTTCTTATCTGGCCTCCCTGAAGCCCAATCCTTAGTACTATATCTCCTTAACCCCCACTCCAGGAGAATCCAGATTTGCCATTAAAAACAGCAGAGGCAGAGCTTTCCAGGCCAGGAAGCCAATGCATTACATTTAAGATAGACCAGCAATGCACCTGCTCTTCTACCCTCAGCTCTTCCCGAAGGCAGAGTTGGCATTTTAAGGCTACTTGGCTACAGCAAGATGGTGAAGCAGCAGAAGCTCAGTAGCTTACTTATGGTGCTGGTGTTGCCCAGAACACAGCTCCTCATTGAACATTCACGGTAATATAAATTTAATATTACACTTATCTTACATATAGCAGTCTCTGTTAGTGTAGATAATGTTGGTAATGCAGGTTTATACATTTCTTTCAGTGCACTGTGTCACTTGGTGGACATCTTCAATGACCTTCCAGTGCTGAGGCTCGGTTTAACCTACCTTACCAGGCCTCCTTCCCTCTGCTGGGGTTAGTTCCTCACTCACAGTCTCCCCAGTAAACAACAGTAGCTATGGCCAGGGCTGGAAGAAACAGATGCCTAAGATGAGTTATCTTAACCCTTTTTTCATCTTTGTTAAAAAGCTTAAGAAAACAGTTGTCCTCACTGAGCGTTGTCAGAAACTTGGCATTTTTGTCTAGCAGATTGCTTAGTTGTATGCCAAAATAGACACATTTGAATGTCTTCTTTATTTTTTGTTTACATATTTTCATTTTGAATGTGCAGATGGGTATATATACCTGGTTTAACTCTGATCTCAATTCTTAATTTGAATACAAAGTTGAAGAATAAAAAGAGGGAGCAAAGGAAAAGTGAAGGAATTGATGAGCATCATTAGAAGCATATAGAGAAACATGTTTTGGGGCAGGTTTGAGGGACTGTTAATCTCTCAGGAGCATATTTTTGAAAACTGTAAGGATTATTTGAGTGAGCTCTGAAGTCTGACAATTTTTGCAAATTAAAGTAACTGAGGAAAATATTTTATGTAAACAGAGCATATCTTTACTGCTTTCATTCTTTGCTAGTGCTGTGCCACATGTTAAATGATAATACAGGAGCAGGTTCATAATAGCAGAAAACAAATTAACAATCTCGTAGTTAAAGGCCAAGAAATGGATATGTGTGCCTTTAGGTATGTAATGCTATCTACATTCTGCACAAAATAAATATTAAATTCAGCTTAGACATAAAACCTTGTCATCATGCTCATAGAAAGACACCGTCCTTTGGTTTTGACGCATGCTAACATATTTCCCTGTATCAACAGGTTACTATTGAGTTGTATCATTCCTTCTTGTTATCAAGCTGTTGCCTGATCAGTCAAGAGCAGGATACAGCCACATAGGTACGAAGCAAAGACAAGACAGTGCACAGTCACCATTTTAAATGAACTCAACAGTCAAGTGATGAATGGAGAAAAAGAGAGAGTAATGCAAAGCCCAGCAAATAACATGTCAGTTGCACGAAGGATTTTGTTTGTTTTCAGGTAAGTACAAGAGACACAAATAATACGCTAAATGGAAGGGCTAGGGAGCGAGTGGATAAAACAGCTTAGAACTAAACACTGAGGAGGATTGTATGGTGCATACAAAACTGAAAAGAAGATAGACAGAAAAAATGTAAGGAAATATCCTTATGATGTTGGCCTTGGCTTTTACAGATGTCCTTTCTGGCTGCAGGCAAAAATAATAGCAATAACAATTATTAGATTCTGATAGCATAATAATTTTTATTTAACTTTTCTAGCTTCCCCTACAAAGACTAAGTAGGTATAATAGGTTGGAATTTCTCTCAGTATGGCACTTCCTTATGCAAGGTTTGTATTAACAATGCTAAACAAAGTCCTTATCCCAGTGTTTGGGAGCAGCGCATAGGGAGGCATTCCAGGAAAGGCAGCGCTGCTTTTTTCAGTTCTGCCAGTATTCTGTCTGTATGGGAGACTGTTGTGGCTCACTTTAGGGCATAATTTATTTACCTATGACCCAGACAGGCCAGATGAAAACTCAGCACATTTCTCATGCTGTCTCTTCCAAGATCCTTAAATGTTAGAAAGACTGTTCTTGCAATGCTGACTTGTCTCAGAGGTTTAAGAAATTATCCCTCTTGTTCTGCTGAATGTCAACAATAATCTGTTTAAGACTTGACATCGGAAGACACTTTTCTTAAATAGACAGCTACAACATCAATCCTCAGAAAAGCTTTTGCAACTTACTGGAGGAATATTCACAGATTTGACGTGAAGCTACTGGTGCTGTCGGAACTCAAGGCACTGTGCGAATGGATGAGTCTGTTCCCTTTGATGTGTCTATTCTCAGAAGAATGGGATACCTTCAATTTCTTCCATCTGTCAAAACTACTCTAAAAACTAGACCGCCTGTTAAAAGGAAAGAAAAATTTCTTTTATTAAGGTGGAAAACTTAAGAAATTAATAACTGTGTTTGAAAATGGATACATAGATATGAAACACGATGTGCAGCTTCCTAATTCTAGTTACACTTCACAAAGTTTTCATTTAGTTATAAAACTCAATAGTTCACTCTTCTGCAAGATGCTGACTGCTGTTTGAGGAATGCTGTTGTCCCTTAGGAATCCTTCTTTACTTGAAACACAGGACATTCATAGAAACTGGTAAGAGGTGATTTAAAAACAAATAAAAGGCAGTTCTTTACATGCTTTTGGAATCTCTTGTTGCAGAAGGTGGGGAAGGCAAGTAACATCACCAGGTTAAGAAAAAGTTTAGGCAAATTCCCCGCCAGCAGTTCTATGAACAAAAGTAGGACGTAGGAAGTGATTACAGTTGTTGCAGGAAATATGAGGGAAAAGGACTTCAGGAGGTGGCTCCTCAATGACATCTCCTATTAACACTTCTGGAAACAGAGTACCAGGCTAGACAGACTCATTGGCTGGGTCTTTACTCTGTCATTGCAAGTATCTGGACATTTTCTAAGCATGAAAGGGAGGTTTATATATATATATCTGATGTTTAACTTGACCATAAAGAGTCGATTTACTCACTGAAGATGAAGTTATCCCTGAAACCAGGAATGCTGGCTTTAAACTTCAGTATATAATTTTGTAGAAAGCATACTTGGGACCACATTGTTACTAACAAAGCAAGAGCAACAACAAAACTTCTCACTCTCCTCACTCTGAGACTGACCCAAACTGCAGGTGAGCCTACCAAGGAAATGGGAAGGCGTCTCATTTGTCTTACTGTATTGCTAGGCTGAATAAAATAGGACAGAATTTAGCTCTAAGTCATTTTTAAGCTGCCAAGTGTGAATTCAGATAAATTCTGGAGGAAGAGAAGAACTTTAGCTGATAAACAGAGAGAGACTTTCAGATACTATGCGTCAGGAGAAACAGAAATTTCAACTCAACACAAAAATCTGCTGCTGAGACTTTCACTTTAATCAGTCATTTTCTTCCTGTTTTTATTTGCACAGCAGTTCTGAACAAATTAAAAAGTATTTTTTCTCCTTTAGTACAGGCTGGATTTCTACTACTTTCACTGTAAAAGAGAATTTAATTTTGCAGTGATAAGTTCAAAAATACACAAATAAGACACTTGTAGGAAGGGGAGATGGGAGGGCAGGGCGCAGAAGGACTACCAGGCAGGAATGGAGAGTACTGAGAAAATACAGAAAAAGGATTATTTGTCAGCTGCATTTTACATACCAAACCTAGACATTTTTCCCCAATGTACAACCTTCAGCCAGAGAGAAAATAGTGATCTTTGCTTATGCTAATTTCATCTCTTCATTGTTTTAGAAAGATGCATTTACATTTTCTGTGTGGATAAGCAGGACTAGACAGCTTATGGAGGGAGATAAAGTAAGCACTGAGCTGTGGTGAACCTTGGCAGCTTTCTAATCTTTCAGGTTTTAATCTCAGTTCATTGTCCAAACTCTATCTCTTTAATGGCCAGAGTAAATCCAGATTTAGATAAAAAATATAAGGGCTCAATGGAAATTCTGGTTGAAGCTGGATGTTGTGTTCTGAGGAGGCTGAGCAGGGAGATGGGGACATTTTGAACTCTGCAGCCACCACTGTTGCAAGTGTGCAACATGCCATAGTGGTGGCTGAGGATGGATGGCATATGACACAGAATAAGCACAGTCAAAAGGAAAGCAGTGCTGGGCCAGCTAGCTTGGTGTCCTGTTGTCAGATGTGGCCAGAAGCAGATTCCTCTTGAGAAGGATACAGGCATACCTTACAGCAGTGGTACACCAGAATAGTCCTCTGCTCCTCCAAACTTTGCAGCTTAGGGACAGCTTGAGCTGGACATGTTGTCTGAGTTCATAAGCTCTCAGTATATTTTTATTCTATAACTTCATCCAGCTGTCCTCTCTCTGCACAGTTTCAACACATGCAGCCTCTCGTGGCAGAGAATTTCAGAGATGAATTAAATATTTTCTTACTTTGTTTGCTATGAACCTGCTACCAGCTACCTCAAGTTGAAGACCGCAGGTTCTGCATGGGTAGAGACTGGAAAATTATTTCCTACAAGCCCTTAGTGTATCCCAGAGGACTTTATTCACCCTTTATACAATCCTCTCTCTGTTGCCACTATTTTTCCCTGAAGAGTTGCATCCTGTTCAGTCTATCCTCATGTTCAATCTGCATCTCACCACTGATTACCTCTGTTACTGTTCATTTGGCCTTTTCTAGTAACATTATGCCCTTGAAACTGAGAATAGAACTTCACACAGAATTTAAGATTCGGGCACACCAGCACTTTTCATGGTGATATAATGAAATTTTCTATTTTATTCTCTTTCCTAACAATTCTTAGCATTCAGCTTTCATTTTTTAACAGAGCTAGGCAAAGAGTTCAATGAAACAATATATTATAACCCCAAGATTTCATTTCTAAGTAATAGCAGTTAGCTCAGAGCCCGTATTTTATATGTGAAGTTTGGATTGTTTTTCCCCATGTATGTCATTTTACATTTATCTGTCCTGAATTTCATCTGGCACGTAATCACAAAGTCTTTTAGTCTCTAAAGTCTTTCTACAATTCTCCACAGTTGGTTCACACTTTTAACTCAGCAATTTGACTTAGACTTCCCACTCCTATGGCACACCCATGCTTGTTCTTACATCCTTGGAATAAAACACCCACAAACTTTGATCAGGTTGGGGTGAATAATGGAGCTTTGTGTTATCAGTTTCAAGCTAGATTTTAAATATTTTTGTGCTTGCCTATACCTGAAAACTTTTGAACCACTGGAAAGTTACACAAGCAGTAATGCTCGTGGGTAAAAGAAGAGAGAATGAGGGAGTAAGTGAGGCAAGACAAATTTGATTATCAGGAATATCGTTATTCTGAATAGAGCTGTAGAAGATAACCTAGACAGTGGATTTCATTATAGCCTCCCAAATTAGCTGTATTCATGCCATGAAACTTGATATCATTGTATAGGTTCTCCATCTTTATGGCCTAAACTAGTTCATTATTACCATTTCTGTTCCAACAGAGCTAAGCCCAGAAGGATTACAGACTAATACACTGATTTAAGAAGTCATGTGTGGTTCTAGTTACCCAATTAAGTGTTTCTCTAAATATGCCTGTTTTCCAGAGTCATGGATGAACCTGAAGAGTCTGGACTGTGAATTAAATAACAGCCCCTAGGTAGTGTTCCGCAGTTACGTGTTCCTGGTTCTTAAAATTCTCCCTAGGAGAGAAAAAAACCCACACATAGAAAAAATTATGACTGCTCTAAGGTGGAATCTTAAATCCATAAGTTGCATTTAAACAGATGGGAACAAGAAACGTTTTAGTAGCCTCTTGCCATCACAATCTCCAGGCCTGCCACACTTGCTGAGTGTTCGGTGACATTAGAGTAGTTCCAAACTATACCTTGAGATGCTCCTTAATGAAGCTACAAGAAAGCAAACAAGCAAGAAAACAAAAAGAGTCTTGACAACAAGCCATTCATGGTTTAGAAATGCAGTTAAATCGCATGTAATGCTTTAATGCTTTGAGTGCAAATATTTGACTCCAAAAGTTGAAATGTATTATTCTGTAAATCTTCTTATTAATTACGTTTCATTTTGAATTCAAAGCCAGGCCAGCATCAATTTATTTCACTCAATTGCATCAGTCCTGTAATGTTACTCTTCAGTTTTACTTTCAATCTGGCTCTGGCTGATAACATTTTCAGATCAATAAAAAGACAGAGGTTGTTACCAAAAATAATGGTATGTTATAAAGCTGCTGTAGTCCAACAATTAAGGACATTTTATTATGTAATAAAGCCTTTGCTATTTTTTTCACTTCAGGCACACAGCATTAATTCGGACACCAATTTACACATGGTGTATTATTGATGGAGCAAAAATTAATTTTTTCTACCAAGCTCAAAAATCAGATATCTTCTAATATATTAAAATCAGAGTCTTTAGGAGGCTGTAACGTGATCTTTCTTGTTTGAGACAAAATGTATGCATAGCTATTGATTAGATTCAACTGTTGGAGTGGTTGTTCCTGAGATGAGTGGTATGAAAACAAGGCAGAAACAACCTTCTTCTCTGTAGAACATACTAGCGCTGCATTAAACAGCATGAGTAAGAGTTTATTCTCACTGCTACTGTCTAGTCTGAGAAATGTATGCAGGGGACAGGTTATCGCTGGCAGGAGTTTGTTACTGTTTTTAGATGCACATTTCTCTTGCTTCACATTAAAGACTGATGAGTGAACAAATGCACCCAACATTGGGAGCAGAAAAAGAATCCTTGTGTCATATAAAAGGTCCCTGCACAATTTTAGCCTTGCCACAAATAAAATGCCTCTTGATCAGGGGAACTTTATATGGAAGTTATATAGTTGCACTGTGTCTGAGAACTGGAACTCTTCTGGATCCTCCAGTGACAGCTAAACTGTAGACAGATCTTAGCCATGCAGATTTCTTTTGAATTTGATTCAGCTTCCAGTAGGAAGCCTGGAAGGGAACGGAGGATTTGAGAGAGTAGTACATCCTTACTGGAGTCTTCCGAGTAGTCAAAGATATGAATAAGTGCATACATCAAGGATTAATTGTAAAATTTAGGAACTCAAATTTATAGTTAGGTCTGTAAGACATCTGAGTATGTGTTCACAGTTGCTACAGGTGCTAGCTCCTGAGCTGCTTTGGTTGGACATGAGCTGGTAGCATTAAAATCCATCTTTGTAATAGTAAGTGTTAAAAGCCAAAAAGAATTCTGGAAAATATATTCATGCTTCAGATCTTTATTCATCACAAAACTTTGGAGAATTAGGTAGACATTTTTTCCTAGTGAGTGTATAAGTAAAGTCCTATTGCAGAGTGTCTGCTTCTGAATTAGATCCTCAAAGGTAATTTTTAGAGACAAGCTGCTGAATGAGATAGAGGACTCTCCAGATTCACTGGAACTCTTTCTCTGTTTCAAAAGCTAGAAAGATTCTCAGCCCATTAGGGAGTTATTTGCATGTGTCAAAGATCCATCCTGTGGCAAAGACAAAGAACTCATACCCTGGGAGACATTTTCTTTCCATTCTAAATTATTCTATAGACCTCCACCATGATCTTTGTCAGGTTACAAATTAGACCTCATTTCTTCACCCTTTGTCCTTTTCAAATAGTGATAATTCTACTGACTTACTTCACAGGACTGCAGTAGGTCTTCATAACTCAGAATCTGCTAAGCACCAATAGTCCAAAAGTGAGGATCCCTAGAGAAAATCAGACTGTCATTAGGCACCTTTGAAATTAAACTAGATGGGACAAATGAAAAGATTAAGGACCAAAACAACACTTTCCTGGCTCACAAGGGTATGGCCAATGTCTTTGTAATTTCCAGCAGGCTGCCCACTGTATTAGTGTATAAGAGGAGCCAAGATACAGATTTATGAAATTCCCGAGAAGATGAGTCCTATCTAAATCTCAGATTAAGAAGGAAAGAAAATGTACCCTCTCTACTGCTGTAATAAAAACATTCCAGTTCCTCTTTAAACTGTTCTTAAAGTAGTTAAAGTCAGAAGTGAAAAGAAAATAAATAAAGAAGATATTCCTTTTATATCTGAAAACAAATACATCATGGAAGTATGCAGGGATAATATCCCTGAGTTTAGCATCATTTCTGCTATTGGATGACAAGCTCTTGTTAACTGCTTGCTGTTGTGGAATCCCTTGACAGAGGGCCATATGTGTCACACAATCTCAGGAACTCAAATGAAGTTGTGTAGTTCAAAATTCCCTTATTAGTCATGCACTTCTTCATGGGGTAGTGTTTTTTCTTTTATTCCTCATTCCCTCATTTCACCAAAGTCAGCTTTGAAATCACTAAAGTTCTTAAAAGTGTCCTTAGGTTAAAAAGGGAGAGACACTTTCTACACCATCTTGGGCAGGGTACCAATCTTCTCCATTAAATGGAGAAAAATTGAAAAAGAAATAATCAGAGCATCTGAGGGGCAGGAGTAAAATCATGTTATTTAGAACTGGAATTTAATCCCAAAAAATAACAGAAAAGATAGTTCTGCCTAGATGTTTTGACAAGGTAGAAACCTGTATTTGAAGGGACCTTGTCAGCCACCTACTCAGTCACTGTCTCTGAAGCTGGTTCTGTAAATGTACAGTGACCTTGGCGATTCACTTGTTCATGCATGGTTTGACTGTATGTTGATTCTCCTATGCCTGTGCAGTGAGACCAAGCTCTGCACCTAGATCACAGTGAGATCATCTGCTTTTCATGTGTAATGAGAGAGGGTCCTTGAAAGCCAGAACTCCTCATTATATGCAATCACACGCTGTAGTCACGTAGACCAATAGTCAAGAGATTAAGTGTCTCATCTGGAAACACCATATCAAGGAGGAATGGGATAAAACTAGGCTCACTAGAGGTAAGCCTGGGGATGACAAGCCAATGTAAGTTAGAGCAATGGTGTTTTAGCAAGGTTCTTCAATCGGCTATCTCACTCTTCAGAAGGTAAAGGAGAAGCAGTAGGGTTGAGGCATCATCCCTGGAGGTATTAGTAAGCTATATAGATGTGACACTTAGGGACATGGTTTAGTGGTAGGCTTGGCCATGCTGGGTTAATGATTGGACTTGATGATCTTCAAGGGTTTTTCCAACCTAAACAATTCTATGATTCTATACTGTAAAGAAATTTATATCTTGTATTTTAGTAGCACTGGCCTTTGGAAGAGCCCCAGCTCTCAGTTATATGCAGCTAAAAAGATTAATTGAGTAACTGGTCCCTATGCAACTGTGATAACCTTGACACGTTATGGAGAAGACTGTGTTTTGGTGTCTATTGGCAAGACTGTTAGCTCCTCCTTCTTCTAGAAATAGTCCAGGTCTGGGCATCCCAAAATTTCACTATGTACAATGAGGCACCTGCCCTGCAGAGTGGAAATAGCAGAGGTTGCTAAAAAAGGAGGAAGAGCACAGAAGTGGAAGGACACAGAGCTGCACATCAATAATGTGTCAAACACACGCCTATCTCCTATGACAAGTCTGATAGCTTCTGATTACTGGATGTGAAATTGTCATTGGGATAGTCTGACTTCTGTTGGGATTGAGTTTGTTAATGTCTGTCTGTGCTGCCTGTGATCTCCTAAGTTTTTGAGTTGTTTTCTTTAACATCTGTCTTATCCTTACCCCTGCTTCTACATTAACCTTAAAATTTTTCCTAAAAATAGCTTATTCTTTTTAAATATCATTTAGGTCATGATTGCTTTTAATTCCTAGATTTTTAGATAAAGGAGAATATTAATTTATTCTTCTGAATGTTAGATTGCTCTAGTCCATACTGAGACTCAGCTTGACTGAATCAACAACACACCAAAGGCTAAAGACCTTCATCTACCTCAGGCATAACCCAAGAATGACTCATCTACAGTGGCCCCTTTGCAAATGTGAAAATAAACAGCACGACCTCTTTTGAGGAAAACTTGCTCTTTGAAGGATGATCATGTCTTCATTTGATCATCCCTTTAATCTTGTCTGAAATTTTTCGTGAGGGTTGTGTCACAGCATAAGAAACACGGTTGACTAAACAATGACAATGGTACCCACACATTCAAAAGGGAGCATGAGAAAGAAAGTAGACCTGCCTACTTCATCTGCCCTGATTGGCAACAGGTTGAGAATTAGTTTCAAAAATAATCATTATTTCTTTCGTGCATTGCTGAAGACAGCATCTGCAATTCAATTCTGTGGCTAATAAGGAGCCACAGGGGATCTATCACACTCTGATGCTTTCTTTGAGGAAATGTGAAAAGTATTTTAGGTAATTCGTGTGAGAATTCACAATCATTTGGAGATCTTTTATAAATAGCAATATGATAAACTATTCCATTACCTGCCTCCACTAGCACTTTGCTAAAAGTAGGGTTTGGCATGGTGTCCTTTTTGTCTACAATTTGACAACGTCACCTGATAAAACAGCAGAAAAAAATTTAAAAAAAACATGTAAGTTATGGAGGTGGATAAGAACTTTTTCTGATGATGAGGCTTTAACCTCTAAACTTCTCACAGGCTCTTTGTCAATAACCCTGCTTTACAGAAATGCCAGTGTTATATTTCGCTTGATGCCAACAACCTAATAGGACACATCGATAAGAATTATATTACACAAAAAATATAGCAAACACTTGTAATTTCAAATGGAGACATAATGTTTACCTGCCCTTCCCACACATTTTCCGATCATACCAGCATACAATACAGGGCAATTTTGTAGCAAACATTTACAACTATAATCTTATTTGGGGTAAATTTGAATAGCATTCATGGAACTATACAAATGGGATAAAATTTTGCAGATCATAGTTGTCTTCTTCATGCTTTATACATAGATGTGGAAAATTAATGTTTGAAGATTAAGAATCATGATACATATTATACAAACAGATTATGCTGGATTATAGAATAGAATAGAATATTTCAATATTTCAGTTGGAAGAGAGCTGCAATGGTCATCTAGTCCAACTGCAATGGGAAATCGAGACACCTCATATGGCAATGGCAATGACATTGACATAATCTTAAGCTTGAATGCAGGTTATAGCCCAGCTATATACACAGTTTCACTTAGGACTTCTAAGTAGAACAAAAACTCACACTAAAGACTTACCATAGTTGTAAAGTTAACTCAAGATAATTGTGGAAAATGGTGATTCTAAACTAGAAAAAAAATGTTATGATATAAAATAAAAACTATTATTTTCCTTCTCCAAACACTTTGAAATCAGGAAGGAACTGTGCTCTCCTTCCTCTCCATCGGTTGGGATATGTTTACGAACACAGTTTCTTTCTTTCTTGCTTTTCCTTTACTTATATTAGAATCATAGAAACATAGGATAGTTTGGGTTGGAAGGGAATCTTTAGAGGACATCGATTCCAAGCCCCCTGCATAGAGCAGGGACACTTTCCATTAGATCAGGTTGCTCGGAGCCCCATTTGTTGATGTATGAAATCAGGATGATACATGGCAAATACGTTTTGCAAAGCCCAGTAAGTTATTCACTGATTAGGTGCCCAGTAGCATGGTAAAGACAAAAAGGAAAAATCCATGCTGAATAAGGGTATTTAAGTCTGTGTTCCATACAGTTTATTTTGTAAATTCACTGACGAAGAATCCCAGGGTGCTAGTAACCAATCTATATTACAGAGTCAGTCAGCAATTCAGAGCGATTTGTTTGGCAGTCAATTCAATCAGAAATGCTACCAGGGAGTAAGAAATCTGAAGGAAATTACATCTACCTTCATGAAGTAATTTTCTGAACAAATATTTCAACATAATCTACTTGAATCATAATTAATATTCCAGACATCAGCCACTCTATTTTCAATGCTGTTTTTATAGGCAACAAAATTATTCATTTTTTAATAAGTGACCTACTTGAAACTATGTTTGTTTGTAAGATACCCAGAAGCAGCATCAACTTACTATCTGCATCTTCTTGAAATGGTGGGACAGACATACACCTTGAACTCCTTTATCATCTATATTTAGATCTGCTAATGCGCATGAAAATCTGGCCTTCAGGAGTATGCTAGCTCCTTTTAGCTGAGGGTGGCCAAATATTAAGAAATTCAGTTGTAAAGTAAGAAACTTGAATTATCTATGTCCTCCAGTGACCTTAGGTTTTGAGCTCTCCTTATACTCTAGCTTAACCTCTAGTTAATGTAATTAAGTGTCTTCAGAGAAATTATCCCACTCTAGATTATATGTGTATTGGCTGGCCAGCTGAATTACTTTCCAGATTCACTGACAGCAATGACAGATTTGTCACCTAAAACACATGAAGATACCTATAGGTAGATACAAATGGAGATGCTTTTATCAACAGTTGAATCTATCCTTGCAATTTAACATGATTTCAAGTACACTGTGAATTAAAAATAAAACAGTGCTTCCCGATTAACTCTATGTGGCAATTCTTTTATTTTGTCATCAGGGCTCTAGTTTAAGATTAGTTTGATTCCTGTACAAAGGAAAAAAAAAAACTCTTCAAAAGGTTCATCATCCCTTTTATTGAGCTGTCAAGTCAGCAGAAACGTTCATGAACATGTATCCTAGCTCTTTTGTCTGGAAGCTGGAGACAAAGAGTAAGACAGGAACCAAGTGCTACAAAGAGAATGGAAAATGTAGATAGCTTTAAACTCCTCTAGAGTGGAATTTTGCCACTGAGAATGCCATAATAGGCTGACACACAACCTGGATATAATTTCTTCTCATTTCAGACATTAAAAATATTCACACTTGTGGTAGTCATACCAGGTTGCCTGCATTAGAAATGGAGAGACCTAGTCATTTTTGGAGTGTAATTCACCTGAAATATATTAACCATCTGTATTAGGAGGAAAAGAATTATTACTTGAAAGTGCCTGTTCCTCTCCACTGAGTATGATTAAGGTTTGATCCAAGTAAATAATTTATATGTAGATAACTGTATCTGATCAGAGGTCTCCCTGACTCAGTACTGAATGCAAGGAAACATGGTGAGTCTGTGCTAAATCAAGGAAAAGACTTGTGAGATTGTCTGATTCAGTAACTTTCAATTGAATTAAAAAGCAGGCACATATATTTCAGCTCTAACAAGAAACAACCTCCCCACCAAAAAGAAACAAAACCACAACAACCATCTGTCCTCCTTAAAAAAAAAAAAAAGGCACCAAGAAAACCAGAACACATACACCACACACACCAACAACAGCAACAACAACACCACATCAGAAAACTCTTCTGGGATAATATTTTCTCAATCAGATTTTATCCTAATAAAGGCAAGACATTAAAATCCTGCACTATTACAGTGCAAAGGTGCTCCTCACAGATTTCAAAGGCAGAGAGGCTTCACACTGATTCTATTGCAGGACAAATTCTAGTGTTGCTACTTCTGATATTTTTCTTCCAGTTCTTGTGAACCTGCTATCTAGCCTAATACATGTGTATAATAATTTCCCTACAGCCACATCACAGAATGAAAACGAAGGGAAAAGATCACAAAAGTTATCTCCATCACATGTAATATCTCTGCATGTTTAGAAAATAAAATGCCTCAGAGAAGAAAATGTCAGATTTTTAATTTTTTTTTTGCCTTGTAGCCCATGTTGCAAAGAAATTGCTTTATTTTGTTCCCTTTTAAAATAACTTGTCTCATGATCTCCATTTTCTCAGTTACACTGATTGTGGTACCTTTCTTCACATCCATGCAGAGGTTACTCTGCATTCAGAGACAGTGGACAAGATACCTTATAATACAGTTCAGATTACTGTATGTTTGCCACATGAGTAAACACACTTTTTCAAGGTAAAAACCTAATTTTATACACTACGTGCAATTATTTTTAACAAATAACATGCTTTTCCACTGTCAATATTATTCACACGTGGTCACCACAGAAAGACTATGAAGAGAGTGACTAAACTGAAATATGAAGGCTGCTAACATCCCATAAGCTGCTAACAACCAGAATATTGAAGA
Organism: Cephalopterus ornatus; assembly: GCA_013396775.1. Taxonomy (NCBI): domain Eukaryota; kingdom Metazoa; phylum Chordata; class Aves; order Passeriformes; family Cotingidae; genus Cephalopterus; species Cephalopterus ornatus. The sequence continues at coordinate 27,852 of VZRE01004678.1, forward strand.
GTGGAGTTCACAGCTCTCTTAAGACTCAAAATATGTGTTACATGTGATAACATAGAATAGGAGTACTCACACATGAACCAGAGAATAAGAGATACTTCCAGACAGGTAACAGGAAGATTCTATGAGACACTCAGGTAGGAGGGTAAAGAGGTGGATACTAGACCAATTCTTATGTCCATGGCCAAGAAAAATAGTTGTAGGCAGCAAAATAAAGTTTGCAAGTTAGCTTGATCAACTGGATGTCAAGATTTGGCCCCAGCTCCAGAAACTGCGTGATTTCACAGAGCATGTTCATATATCTGTCTGTAGAGCAAAGCAGAGTGAGTGACATGAGCAAGCATTAAACACATTAACACCATCCTGTGCAAGTGTTAATTGTCCTCATTGTCCTACCAGAATGGTCACGGTGGACACGTTACCTACATACCCTCAGCCTCTGGGTCACTAAGACAATACCCAGCTCATTGCTGATCCTTTAGACAGTCTTTTAACCAACTGAAAGCATGGGAGACCAATACACTCACTAAATCCTCTCAAGTCCCTCTGAAAATCCCAAGGATAAAAAGACTTTCAGCTTTGTTGTTTTCAACTTTTAGATTTCTTTGGGGTTTTCATTTCTTTTCCTCCCTTGAGCATTCTTCACCATAAACCAAGTACTGTACTCAAACATTAGACGCTAGAAGCAGCTTTTTAATGACCTATTGAGAATGAAATGAATAATTTAAGATTTACAATAGCTTTAAACTGATTTTGCTTGTTGTAGGGTGTAAACTACATTACAGAGGGGGATTTGTTCCCTTTCTGTTTTCTTGCAACGAAATGATACAAAATCCTGTCTCATATTTTCTTTGTGTTAATTGGGGATTTAACTGTTGCTTCCTTTGCTTACAGTGATGTACATCAAAGCCCTTAAAATCCATTTTAATTGTGCTGAGTGGATTTGGTCAATTAGACTAGTAATCTTTCTATTAATAAGCATGTGAAAGAAAGACTGTTCTGTATGTAAATTAATAGAGCTGATCAGTTGTCCTCCAACTGTAATACACATGACAAAATTTGGCAGTACTTCAACAGGAAGTAAAAGTTTTGTGGCATTCATCCAGGATCATGGTTTTGCAGCCTACATGCAGAGAAGAAATTGAAGTTATCTTCACATCCTGTTAAAATGTCCAGAATCTATCTGGTCACCACCTAAATATCAGCTCATTAGGGCTTTTGATTGGAAGAAATCTCAAAGTGGGAATTTTAATGGCTCTGTAGTTCTGAAGTTGATCGAGAGAATTGGATTTTGTTACACAGCACATACAAACCCTACTTATGACGAGACCGTATAGTTTGGTGCTGACACACACATAACAAGGCAATTTCTGTCCATGTCTAAGAAGAGATGAAAAAGTTCCAAAAAAGACAACAAAAGAAAACAGATTATCTTGCTCAGTGTAAGTGGGTCTCATCACAGGAGCTTACTACTACTACTCAGTCAAATATTTTGCTTGTACCACACAAAAGGTAGTTTTAGCAGAGAAATGTTGTAGTTTATTAAATGACAAGGAAGTAGTTTGTCTGTGACTGGATACCAAGTGGCCACCAAAGCCACTGTATCCCTCCCCTCCTCAGTTGGGCGGGGGAGAGAAAATGTAGTGAAAGGCTCATGGTTGACATAAGCACAGGGAGAGATCACTCAGCAGTTACCATCACAGGCAAAACACACTCAACTTGAGGAAAACAGTTTAATTTATTACCAATCAGAACAGGATAGTGAGAAATAGAACAAAACCCTAGAACACCTTTCCCCCTCCACCTTCTTCCTGGACTAAGCTTCACTCAAGATTTTCTCTACCTCTTCCCCACCAGCAGCAAAGGGGAATGGGAAATGACTATTGCTGCCAATTCATCACATGGTATTTCTGCTGCTCCTTCTTCCTCAGGGGGAGGACTCCTCACACTCTTCCGCTGTTCCATCATGGGGTCCCTCACATGGGAGACAGTCCTCCACAAATTCCTCCAACACAAGTCCGTCCAATGGACTACAGTTCTTCAACAAACTGCTCCAGCATGGACCTCCATGGGCTGCAGGGGGACAACCTGCCTCACCATGGCCCTCACCATGAGCTGCAGAGGAATCTCTGCTCAGGCCCCTGAAGCACCTCCTCCCCCTCCTTCTTCACTGACCTTTGTGTCGGAAGAGCTGTATCTCATGCCTTTCTTTGTCTGCAGATTTTTTTGTGCATTGTTTTGCCCCTTCTTAAATACATTATCCCAGAGGTGCTACCACCACCACCACTGGTGGGCTTGGCCTTGGCCAGTAGAAGAGCCATTTCGGAGCCCGGGGGAATGTTCCAGCAGCTGCTCACAGCACCCACCCCTGTAGTAGCCTTCCTGCTACCAAAACCTTGTTACACAAATCAAATACATTGTCACAAATAAGTGTTTTGTTAAATGTTTCTGAGATGCTCCTATAAATTTGAAAATCACCATAGGACAAAAGACTTTACTGTTAGTTCATGAAGTGAGCGGGTCAGTGGTGGAAGTAAGGAACACAGGCAGCCTGAGGACCACAGTCACTCTTCAGGTACTGAATGAACTATGGTAAATAGCAAGGGAAAAACTTTCAGCATTTTAAGATCTTTGCCAATTAATTCAAGGAGAATATAATCCAGCTTTCAGAAATCAGAGTGCTTTCAGAAATCCTCTTTTTTTATCTTAGTTGTTGTTTCCCAGAGTCTGGAGGTGTAACAGAAGCAGCACTGGTTCTGGGTCCTCCTTTCACTACACAACTCAAGCTTCCTGCCTATACCTTCCCAGGGTGGAATTTTGTTCATAAGCATTTATTGGCAATTGTGGGGTCCTGAGATTTTCAAGACACCAACATGACAATTATCGAAAGACTCATAAGGCATTGGCACTGCTTTGTAGAGACAGTTGCAGGCTGCGCAGGACACTAAATTAACCTCCTACACTTACACAGTGAAATCCCCCTCTTCTTTCCAGTTATACAGATTGCGTGCCAGTAATGTCCACTTTTCGCCATTGACTGCAGAGGGAAGCACGGGACTGGGTTGAGATGAAAACAACTTAGTTGATTCTAGACCAAGTCTAATGAATTTCACCTACAGCGGCTGCACACACAGACGTGTATTCAGGATGTGTTGGACATAATGTGTACGGAATGTGCTGCTGGTTTGTCTGGGCATCTTTTGTGTCTCACAGATCGGATTAGAGCTACGAAACTGCAATTCTATCAGAGCAACTGCATGTAAAAATCCAAGCCATAGGTAAAACAAAAATCTTCAGATTCTGGTCAGGTTCATTCTATGTACAGAAAAGTAGGACACACTCTGAAAACTTGGTTGTGGGACAACTTAGGGCATGATATTTGTGGCTGCAGTACTGTGACCTTAACAGAAGTTCAGGTCTAAACTTCTGAAGCAGATGGAAAATCAGGATGCACGTAACCAAGAACAAAAATAATGGAGATGCACTGGAGTCAAGTTATAATTTAATTTATGAGTTAAATGCCATGTTGTATTTTTGTACAGTACTGACCCTGCTTCCTGCTAATGTTGATCATTTCTGCAAGAAAGAAAAATGAACAGATTGTAAAAACTGTGTCTCTGTTAGTTTCAGGGTGACTGAAAGCATTGGCATATTATTCAGAGCCTGTATCTTATCTTCTATTGACATGCAACTAATGTGAAAGAATGTCATTTGCATTTAACCAGCAAACGGTGAATTGGAGAAGACCGGCTCTACTCTTCTAATAAGCTCACAGACTGCCTTCTTCTGTACCATCTCCTGTGGTGATCTACTGTGACTTGCAGTTCCCACATTTCAATTCTAAGCAGTCCTCATTTCTAGTCAGATTCACTGAGGTGCTAAGTATGCACTACTTCTGCTAAAGTCCACTGAGAGTGTATGCTTAGCCAATCTATCTTGGTTGTGGATTTTCTTGGGTTCCTGAAATATCTTATAATTCTGTAATTCCAATTTTAGAGGCAGGTAAACTTCATCAGAGTTAATCAAATCAGTAATTTGTACAATAATATGAAAAACCTACCAGGTCAATCTAATAGTTTCCTAAGTCAATAAAAATTGCTGCCCATTCCAGCCTTTATTTTCATTAGCTACAAAACAGTTTTATTAAAATATTTGATGTTCTTGACCAGTGCTTAACAGATAACTATCTATTTTCATGTCTTCTTAACAAGGCAAATTTTAAATAAACCATAGCAATGTTATGGACAAACTTATTCTACGAATCAAAAAGAAACTACTACTAGAATAGTTTTGCTGTAGAAAACATAATTCTAATTAGAATTTTGTCAGAATATAAAAATTAGAGAACACAGCAAAGCAAAATTTGAAAAAACAGCAGATTCCTGAAGCAGAGAATCAAAACAAAAATAAAATATTTCCAGAGTACAATTCCCCAGGACCTTCATTTATTTGATGATATCCATGAGGAGCAACAGACCTCTGAAAACAAGCAGTCAGTACTAACAACATACACAGGCATTCTGATCACTGACAGCAAGCAGCACTTGAGTTAACATGTAATTATAAAGATAATATTATTGAACTCGGTCAAGCCTGATAAGGAGTTGGGATTCTGTTCAGGTTATCAAGATGGATTTTAGGATCCTCTTCACTCAATTTCCCTTTCCTGTTACTGTGGTTGGTTTTACTGAAGTTAAACTACTGTAAAACTAGGCTCATGCAAAGCAACTTCAACCTCAATATCATTGTTCCTCCCTGCAATAATTGTTTCCAAAATTGTTCTTGTCATTGTAGTAGATGATCTGCAAAGAAGAAGGCAAAATAAAAAAAAAAGGTTGTGTCCTTTCCTGCTACTTTATAAGGCATGATGATAGCTTCATAAAATTTTATTGTATTACTATACCAAGACTATAATACTATTCTCATGCTTTATTACCATGCCAAGAGCTGGAGGTTGATCTCAGACAAATTCAACATTGAAATAAGATGTAACTTGCTACCACTGAAGTCAGGGTAACATAGGACTGATTTGTTGTGAGAGCTAAAGAAATAGAAGGGAAATTATTCCACTCCTGCATACTTAAGAATCTCTCTGCTCCAGTCACCTCAGATCTGAGAGATGAAATTATACAACTTTCTGAAAGATAACCCTGAAGCCATAATCTTGGAAATATTCTTCAGCCCATGTCTATGATAGAGGTATGCATGTCTACAACAACTGTGTTGGCCCAGCATCTATAGCTCACAGTCTGTACTGCCCTTGTTGTCTTCTTAAAATTTATGAGTCCATAATGAGACAAATGTTACAGTATGGTCTCAGGGGTAAGTATTTCATGCAGATGTAAGAACAAATGTATCTAATTTCATTCTTGGTGGTAGAAGGGGTAGGTGTATGTGTCATGTTGTCATAAACACATAGAAGACAACCATACTACATCAGTAGAGGGGTTCATCTAGCCCAAGGTTGTTGTTAAACCTTGCCAAAATTATTTATGTAGGGATGAAGGCAGAGAGCAAGCAAAGAAATAGTGGTTCTTCAGTGTTATACTCTTTTGGAGTTAGCAGTTCCTCACTCCAGAACTTCCGAAGCACCAGTTTCACCACAGTTCTATGCACGATAATCCCTCTTTCTGAAGCACTCAAGTAGGAGCTTTCTTAGTCATGTGTATGATGGTACTGTTCATCTATTCATACTGCTCACCTGAGCCAGAAACAATTCTTTATTATCTCAATACAGCTGAGACTTTGGCAGACATTTTTGCCTTCTTCATGAGGTTCATTTTGCCTGCTGAAATGGGGTGTCCTTAAGGTCTTCAGACACTACCATCAGCTAGTGTACCCTGTTCTGTAAATGTGATTTATATTTGCCCAAATAAAAACGTTTGGTTTAACCGTAGCCTTGTACTAGGGAAGCTGGATAAAAGTAATGGTTTGTGACAAATGATTGTGTTTGGCCCTTCCCAGATTTAAATTTTATGAAAATGTTCCAGTGTTCTGCTTGTGTATTGAGTTTGCATGGCCACGTTTGGGGAGTGGAGGGACTGAAGGGGTGGCATCTGTGAGAAAAGATCAGGAGCTGCCCCTATGTCAGACAGAGCCTGTTCCAGTCGGCTCCAAGACAGACCCAATACTGGCCACAGCTGAGCCCATCAGCAACCCTGATGGTGCCTCTGTGATATCATATTGAAGAAAGGGCGAAAAATGGTGCACGGTAGGTGTGAAAGACAGGAGTGAGGAAAAAATGGGAGAGAAACAACTCTGCAGACACCCAGGTCAGTGAAGAAGGAGAGTCAACAGTTGCTTCAAGTGTTGGAGCAGACATCCTCCTAGAACCAGGGGAGAAGACCATAGTGTAGTACATTATCTTCCTGCAGCCAATAGAGCACCATGTCATAGCAGATGTCCCACATTGCAGCCCATGCTGAATTCCGTGCCTCTGCAGGTTGATGTGCCTCAAAGATGCAGTCCCTGGAGAGCCCATGCAGAAGGAGGCTCCTGGTAGGGGCTGTAGCCACGGAGAGGAGCCCAACCTGGAGCAGGTTTTCTGGCAAGACCTTTGACCCTTTGGGTACGTACACTGAGTTCCTGAAGAAGTGCAGCCTCTGTAAAGGGACCAAGTTGGAACAGCTCATGAAGAACTGTCTCTTGTGGGAAAGAGCCTAGGCTGGAGCAGGGGAACAGAGTGAGAAGCAAAGAGCAGCCAAGACAAAGTGTTACAAACTGACCATAAACCCCATTCACCATCCCTATCCCAATTCACCACCCCTATCCCCATTCACCATCCCCCTGAGCCTCTCAGGGAATAGACAAATGAAATAGGAGAGTTGGGAATGAAGGAATCAATTTGAGCCTGGGAAGAAGGGAGAAGTATGTGTAAGGTAACTTCAGTTTTGTCTTTGTTTCTCACCATACTACTCTATTTTTAATTGGTAATAAAGGAACTTAATCCTTCCCAAGCTGAGTTTGTTTTGCCTATGAAAGTAACTGGTAAATGATCTCCCTGTCCTTATCTCGAACTATAAGCTTTCCCATCTTATTTTTGTCCCCCCATCTCCTTCAAAATGGGGACTGAGAGATCTGCTGGGTGGTGTCTGGAAGGCAGCCAAGGTAAACTCACATATCTTGCTCAGTAGTTTTTGGAGGTTTAGCTCCTCTGATTTTCCTTTTTTTTATTGTTTTTTTTCCTATTAGATGTAGAGCTTTTATAATATGAATGACTTTATCTTTTTGCAAGCACACTGTGCCTTGTGTGTGGTAAATTCACCATCATTTATGATATGTATTCCATGCAAATCATTAAATCATAGAAAGGTTTGGGTTTGAAGACACCAGAAAGATAATTTAGTTTAAACACCCCTGCCATGGGCAGGGATACCACCTGCTAGACCAGGCTGCTTGGGGATCCAGCCAATCCAGCTTCAAACAGTTCCAGGGATGGGAATGAATTCTCCCCTGAGTCTTCTCTTCTACAGCATAAACAACTCCAACTCTCTTAGACTATCCTAACAGGAGACGAGCTCCAGCTTTCTGAGCATCTTTGTGGCCTCTAACAGGTACATGTCTTTCTTGTGTTGACTCCAGACCTGGATGCGGTACTCCATTTGGGGGTACGGATAGAATGGATAGGAATGGATAGAAAGGTTATACAGTAGAATTGGTATAAAGTTCTCAGGTTTGATTTTCAAAATGTGTCCTCAGTAGGGAAAAACTTTGAAAAACTCTCAACAAATGTTGAAATCTGGACAGCTGCTCTTCCGTTCTAAAATATCTGATGGAACGATACTACCCTGTTTCCACATGCTACAGTGTTTCTAGTCTCAACTCACTGCTTCAGCTTTCACAGCTGAAGCTTATGTTACAGCTTCATTCTCAGACCCTTTGCTGCCAAGAACTCCATGTAGCTAGGATGATTAAAACTAGATTATTTGGGAAAGAAGAAAAAAATATCATTGGAAAATAAACCGCCCTAAATAAACAGTCACCTTTATATATCTAAAGGGAACTGCAGAGGGCACAATAAAATCATGGTAGGTCCTTTTTTTTGCAGTTCTCCCATAGAGAGTTCAGTTCCAAAAGAAGAAAACAAGTCTGAAAGTTTATCACTGTGCAAAATATTCTGCCCTGTGTGGGAGTCACACTCCTGCTTCACCTCTCATGAGGATACAGGTCCCTGATGTTCTCCACTTGTCCCCATTCCACCTGTCAATATTATTCTGAAAGCTGAGCAAATGCGAAAAAATCAGATCTTAAAGTCTATATTATACCTTCTTCTGCACAAGAAACAGCATTTTTGATGCAGGCAAAAAGAGTGAGAACAAAACAAACCTTTCATCTTCTTCCATAAAAGCCACATACTAATTTTTTATGTCCTTTTTCTTTTTTCCCCTCTGCAGTCCCTGAAGCATCAGCACAGTGTTTTTTTCATAAACAGATCTCAACACAGCCTTGAAAATGCCACTGTTAACAGTAAATTATCCCAGATGTACAGAGGGCACTGTGGTCATCAATAGTTCTTTCTGTAAGTCCTCAAGGCTCTTAGCCACTGATTAAAAGGAAAGCAAGGGGAGAAGAGGGTTAGACAGTAAATAAATTTGACTAGTATTATGAATTTAACATGTTGGCTGGCACAACTAACTGATTGCAGCAGATTGCATTCTGTGTCTCAGACACAGAATGGTCTGACATACTCTCACCCTACTGTATTCCTCTGTCAGTACCCAACATTTGCAAAAAACACTAAATTATAGGTGACAGTATCTAATAGATTTGTCAGCCTGAACAGTTTTGATTTCAAGATAAAGGCAGAAAATTCAGTTCACTTTATAGTGACAAAAACCTTACAGTTTTGCAGTTTCTAACATTTCCAGTTAATTATTAACAAGCATTGTAACCAGCTTGGGAAACAAGATAAATGAAAAAAATATTAATATAAATGCCTGTGTTTTAAATATAATGTTGAAGCTTCAGCTGAAATTGCCAGTGGAGCCCAATAACATTTTTAAATTTAAAGACTATATTTCACAATTCTCTTCCCTTAAACTATTTACTTGTTTAAACACAGATCAACAAAACACTTTAAATAGTCAAGATGGCAGCTTTAAACTAAGTCAAACCATTTTGCTTATTATAATGTCTTGTTCCTCAAGACATTAGGGAATTTCAGTAATTCTCTTAATAAATAATGCCCCACAGTGTCTCACTAGTTGGCAAGAAAGGGCTCCTCTGTAAAGGAATAAATATTACTATTCCCTTTTAACAGATGGGGAAACTGAGGCAAAGTGACTTGCCAGGGAGAGTGTCTTGTTCAACAAGCAGATCCAGGAAAAGGAAACAAAACCCTCAATTGCAGTCCAGGAAATGACCATAAATATCACAAAGATGACAGGCTGAGAAAGTTCTTTTAAAAGAAAACATTAAATTCAGAAATGGAAACTCTTACTTTGCAGAGAAAAAAGAACATGACATGCATGGAAAGCTGGAAAGCTTTCTGGCTGGGAAGCTGCCCAAAGTAAAAGGATCTGAGGTTGTTGGTCAATAGCAGCTGAACATGAGCCAGCAGTGGGCCCAGGTGGCCAAGAAAGCCAATGGCATCCTGGCCTGTATCAGCAATAGTGTGGCCAGAAGGAGCAGGCAGTGATTGTCCCCCTGTGCTCGGCACTGGTGAGGCCACACCTCAAGTGCTGTGTCCAGTTTTGGTCTCCTCTCTACAGGAAAGACATAGAGGGACCGGAGCATGAAGAAGCAAGCATGAAGGGCAACAAAATTGTTGAAGGGTCTAAAGAGTAAGTCATATGAGGAGCACCTGAGGGAGCTGGGAGGAGGCTCAGGGGAGACCTTATGGTTCTCTACAACTACCTGATAGGAGGTTGTAGTGTGGTGGGAATCAGTCTCTTCTCCTGGATAACAAGTGACGGGATGAGAGGAAATGACTTTAAGTTGCACCAGGAGAGGTTTAGATTGAATATTAGGAAAAATTTCTTCATGGGAAAGGTTGTAAAGCATTGGAACAAGCTGCTCAGGGAAGTGGTGGAGTCATCATCCCCGGAAGTATACAAAAAACACGCGTAAATGGCACTGGAGACATGGTTTAATAGTACTCATGCTGGTGGTGCTGAGTTGTCAGTTGGATTTGATGATCTCAAAGGTACTTTCTGACCTTAATGATTCTAGGATTCTATGCAGTATGAGGTCCATTTAGCCGCAGTGGGGATTTTTCCCACAGCAAATAGGAAGTGAAAACAAAGTTGCACTTCATGTGTAAATAAAATAGAATGGCAGCAGAATTTTAGGAATAAATTTGAAAATAAAAAATACAGAAGTATATACAAAATAAAGAAGTAAAAGCTCTCTCTGAGTACATTTTCAGTAAGGAAATAAACCAAGAAACAGTTGATTCAATGACTACAGTACAAGGAATCTATCACTGCAAAGGAGGGGGATCTTATGCCTTTCTTGCTGTCAAAAAGTTAAATGCGACCAGACATTTAACAAAAGCAGAAAGGACACAAATAAATTTAACAACTGTTAAAAACACAGGTGCTCTCAAATGAGCTGGACCCGATTATATCCTCTCTTTTGTATTCAGAGAACTACTCTGAGATCTCATAGAAAATGCATAAATTTCTGGAAGACTGGAAAAAAAGAAAAATGAAGTGACAACCCCTTAAAGTGGGAGAAAAGGAAGAATAGGGGAGCTTTAAGTCCCATGAAAGTGCCATCATAAATAAACTAATTGTAAAAACTGGGATGAGAGTAGGGAGACAAATTTTTCTTTTACAGGCAGGGAATTTCCCTTTACAGACAGGCAAAAGCAACAGATAATCTATATCTTCATTCTAGCCTGACTTTCATGATGTTTGATATACCTTCTCAGAAGGAAGCTTAGGCAACGTCTGTAAATTTGGTATAAAGATGGCTGGAAAGTCATACTCAAAAAGTAGTTATCAAGGGTTTGCGTTTAAAGTGGAATGATGCATAAGGTGGAGTTCCCAAGGAGTTTATCTTTGTCCTAATACTCACACATATCTGCTCAAAGGAATACAGACTGTGTTTATTAAATACACAGATGATACTAAGCTGAAAATATATCAGAAGGCACAATTAAAACTCCAAAGGGACAAATTGTTTGGAGAAGGAAAAAAAAAAAGTCCAGTTGCTATTTAATGGGAACAATTTGAGGGCACAAATATAACCAAACAAATAAAAAAACAGATTGGAGAAAAGATGACTTAGGTAACCAGAAACCCAGGAAAAGATTTGGGATCCTTCTGGATCACTACTGGCTGTATACATGTGGATAGTGTACTGAAATATCTACACTCAAATACATGCTATATAACATACATGAGTTAACGCTTCCACTCCACTCACTGCTGATAAGATATCTAATAAAACCTTGTGTTCAGTTCTGAATACTGAATATCAGGAGAAGTATGTGTGAATTAGAGACTGCTGAGGGGAAAGTACAGAGCTATTAGTGGTCTGGAAGTTATGATCTATATGGAAATATTGAAGGAATAGTGATTTTTTTTGCCTAGAGAAGACTGACAGATAACAGATAATGTTCTCAAAGCCTGAAAGTCCTGCATGTGGATCTTATATCCATGATACATATGAGATAAATTAAGGGCTGAAACTACAACCAGAAATTAATAAGTTTAGATACTTCAATAGGTCAGCAAGGACAGCAGAGCACTGGAGCAGATTTCCTGGCAGCTTTTGGAACCTTGAGGCAGGTGGATGGGCTAGCGATTTTTTGCAGTTCTTTAAAGGGCTATTTTTCTGTGACTCTAGCAAGGGAAAAGTCTTCTTAAGAAGATGCTTGCAAAGGCACCTAATTTTAACAGTAATTTTTGAGAATCCAGTTCAGGATGCAAAAAATGTAATTGTGAGGTTTTCTTCTTCACATCATAGGAGAAAGATTTTATTACAGGAATCATCAGAGATAACTACAAACCAAATATTTTTGAGAATATTTTTTCAAATATTCATGAGAATAGTTATTTTCAGTAGCACTCTGCAGCTATTGGGATGGACACTGAATACCTGGCTGTTGATTTTCTTTCCCAAAGAGTTCTACTGCACCCTTGAAAGTGCATCCTACCTAGAAATGTAATGCCTGTATTTGCAGCACTGCAAGTTCTCTTAGAATTATGCTGTTTCATTTTACTGAGATAATCTTCCTTGTGATAACGGAAAGATCTTTTGCCTTCTGGGACAAGAACTCCATGTGAAGTTTCCTTAGATATTAGCCTTGATGAATTTTGTTATGACAAGCAGTTAATGGCTCCTGAGGCCTGTAAAATTCAAATCCTTTGGAAAATGCAAAGTCAGAAGTCCAGGACTGATGCTGATCACATATTTCTCCCTTGTTTGCTCCCACTTGAGGCTTCACATCTCAAACAAGGCTCTTGCTGTTCTGCTGTCATTGTGCCTTGATTTAGTCAGTCACAATCATAGCCTTTCTTTTCATGCCTGTCTATTTTCAGCTCCCTACACAATTTCTGAGCTTATTTGCAATAGGAGAAGACTGTAAATTTAAAAATCCTCTGTTCCTAGGGTGTCCTGTACTGCTATGACTGCATAAAGAGGCTGAGTGCTCTCAGTTCCCAGGGAAAGCCAAGAGCAATCAGCCACATGGAGATATTTTTATTATCATTCTCTTCAAATATCTGTATATGAGTATCATACAGCACAGATGTAGGTCTAAAAATAAATATTCCTGGCTGAAAACCTATCCCGTTGACAATCATACATGGTTTGTGTCTGAGGATTATTTTCCCCCTTTTTTTCCTTTAAAGTAGAAGAGTGAGATTCAGTGCCAAGAATGGAAATTGTGCCAAATCATTTCCCATGTTAGAACATATGCTTGAACTGAACAGAAATACCACAGAATGCTGACACTTTTAACCTCACTTGACAGTATTCTCTTGCCATACACGTAAGGACTGCACAACCAAGAAGGCTGGTTAAAAGTCTGATAAATTTAGGAAGACTGGTGTTGTAAGGAATCTTGGAGGTCACACTGAACAAGCAAAATGTGTCAAAACTTGAGTGATATGTTTACCAAGGTAAACCTGCAGGCACGAGGAAGAAATGAAGAGATACAAAGCATAGGATAGATATAATATTTCTAACTGCTGTGAAAGATCTGTCTGCTGCAGAACTGCTACATGACCAATAAATGAACGAATGAACAGAAAATACAGTGGAAGACTTCCATGTTTTATCTTCTCCTGTTCTCTCTTTGTGCTGTCTCTTTGGTAGCAGATGCTTCCTTTGCTGCATTTGGTGATGCAATTTCTTTAAAAACCATCAAATTGAGCTGCATTTAAATGTCCAGCTATCCCTGAAAGACCAGCTGGAAAAAGCTGGACCCAATGGCCAACGAGACAGAAGACCAGCTGTCTCTGAAGGTGAGTTCAGTGCAAGACTTTCGTATCGTTGTAGACGGACAAAATTGATCAGCTAGTTTGGACTCAGAAAATGCCTATTTCTCTTTGGTGTCTGTAAGGCTGACAGGGGACACAATGAATACCTTCTGCAGGGCATAGAAATGCTCGCATAATTGGGTTTGCTGTATATTGGGAGTGGAGAATTATAAAGTGCTTTAAATTATTAGGAAAAAAAAAAAGAGTACGATTTGGTGGTAAGTTCAAAATTCTATTAATAGGAAAGGAGAAAAACAGTCTATATGTAAAGCTGAAAACTTACTGTTACTATAATTGAAAACTTAACAAGCCAATCAAAGAGTTATTATTAGTCTTTGTATTAAAAAAAAAAAAATTAAAGAATACCACCACACAGAAAAGGTCTCAATAATAATAATAAACTAGCTAAGATGATTTTTATATGCACAATCCCCATCTCCTACCATTTTTCCTGGTATTATGTTCACTTTTTCATTGTTATCCAGGCTTTGGAGTTCAGGCTTTCCGTCTGGCCAGGCAAGGGGAGATGGGTGTAGAACATTCCAAGTACTTCACTGGGAGGAGTATGGTGCTAGTGGTGATGAATTCTTCCTGATTGGGATCTGTTTGTGGTGGTTTTTTGTCTGCTAGCGCATTTTTACACCTTATATTTTCTTTTTTGGTTTGCATGCCTATTCTACGTGCAAATTTAATTCATAAATGCTGTTTTACACGTTTCATAATTGTTCATTGTTCTATTTGCTATCCTCCAATCCAGTTTTGTCCAGCTCCTCATCTGAATTTCTTTAACTGACCATGTCTGATCTGTTTATAATCTCTGTTTACAGTCTCTGTGCCTGCCTGTTCCCCATGTAGCTAAACCAAGTTAAAACAAAGCTGTAATCAGATTAGGACAAGTTCAGAAAGACCAAGCCTGATAGGCTTCAGTCGCATGGCCTCGCAAACTCAGTGTAAAGCCTGTGATCTTTTACTAATGATGGCAAGATAATATTACTTTGCTGCAGGTCTACTTTTTCTAAATGTACTGCTTTTAAAAAAAGTCCTACTCACTGCTTAAGCCAACTTGATAACAAGTTATATGGTCTCTGTTAATTATGCTCATACTAAAAGCGTCCCCCTTTTCACATTGTACAGGCTGCATAAGCATGGTATGTTCTAATGCATCATCTGCTCTCACATTTAAGCAGTTTGTGTTCCTTTCAAATGAGCTGTAGCGTGAATCACCCATTATTGGGAACAGGCAGCTAGAGATTCAGTTTTATAGTCATCCATTCTAGTAGGAGCTGACAGTAACAACCTTAGACTCTCTTCACAACCTGTAGAATCAGACTTAGCATGAAAATAAACACTGTGAGTTAACGAGGTCAACTTCTACTTTTATGACAAGATGAAGGAAGGGAGAGACCTTGAGAAATGAATGGCAGCACGAACACCTGACACACCAACCAGTGGGATGCTGTGTGGTAGTTACTGGTAGATAGTTTTCCTCACCGCAATAACAATCATGCTTAAAAGCATAGACATGTATTCAAAGACTACCGATTTCCTAATCCTGAGACTTTCTCCCTTGTCTTTCTACTATTAGTTCCCTAGAGAAAGTGAAACCACTCCCAAAACAATATCATTTTGGGTCAACTAGTTATCTAAGCTGAACTTGGACTACAAGACTCCTCCATTTGGTCTTTCATATGTCTCCAAAAGTAGTTGAGCATTCAGTTGTTCCAGTCAGTGAGTGCCGTTAATGTAGAAGTGCAGAGTATTTCCTTATAGAAAGCCCCTCTGGAGATCACCTGGTTCAAGCCCTCTGCTCAAGCAGTGTCAGCTAAAGCAAAGTGTTCACAGCAATGTCCAGTCGAATTTTCTATCTCTTCTAAGACAGAGACTCTGCAACCTCTCTGGGTAGCCTGTTCCAGTATTAAAAAATCCTCACAATATTATTTTAATTTTTGTTATTTTTAAATATGCTTTTCAAAATCTATTTCAAAGAGAAAACTCATATGTAATGTGCTGCACTCTATCACCCTTTTAGCATCTAATATTGCTGACTTCTGATATTCATTCTATCCTGAAAAAAAAAGAGTCTTCGCTGATGCTATAGAATGTCTTCATAGGAATTTCTCTTCTCATTTCAAAGTCTTCCAATAGGAAGTGTCTTCTGATTAAACTTTAAACTAGCTTGAATTGATTCTTGGATTGGTACATGAACTTTACAGAAATTTGACCATATCTCTCTAGTCAGATAATTTTGACACAGATTTTTGAACATGGCTTGGAAACAAACAAAAAAAAAAGATGTTGAGTCAAAGTACTCAAAGTGAAAACAAATTCTATCTAGGTTATCACACCAGGATTGTCATTATAGGTTTTGATCAAACTTGTTTCCAGCTACTGGATTTTGGATATTTTGCAAGAGGAACTGCAGCTGTCGCTAGTTCTTTCGGGATCCCTACTGTGAGTACAGTGGCTACAGCAGTGTTTTAGAGTCAAATAAAGAATGCCTTAGGGTATTAATCTTTTTTCATGGAATGTAGAATTGTAGGTTCCTATGCCTGAGATCAAGAATTGAAGTCAGCCTGTGTATGGGAAAAAAAAAAACGTTCAAATTCAAAAGCACAGAAGAAGAAATAAAGGGGAAAAAAATTTTGAGCTGAAACACGAGAGGAAGCTGTCTCCCTGGCTGGAAAATTAGACAATGAGGCAGCTGAACCGCTGAAAAGAAAAGAGAAAGAAAAAGAATTTTAATAGATTTTAAAGAGTTGGAGGTTTATACAACTTCTTGCCATCATTTGCAGTCTCCTGCTGTCAGTACAAATGCACTTGGCCTTATTTCTTTAAGTCAACAAAGCGCCAGAACTCACAAAGGTTAATGCAATTCCTGAGCAAAATTTATAATGCAGTATTGTGGAGGTAGGCTGACAAAGTGAAGAGGTGCTCGTGATTTTTCAGTGAGTGACAAGCTGGAGAATTAAAGAATTTGACAAGTTTATGCATTATATAAATATATAGAAAGCACATATGCTAGCTTTTTAGACTATAATTGGCATACCTGAATGAGAATCTCTTTTGTATCATTTTAAACCAGTAAATCCAAAACCTGACTATTCCAATTAGGAACTATTTTACCTGTACTTTCATTGGGAATGTATGGGTGTAGCAGACCCACAGACACAAATACACCAGTTCATGAGCTCAATATGATTCTTACTGCAATAAATCTAAGCCATAGGCTGTTTGGCACCACAGCTTTCATGGAGTTTGTTTTGTGGGTTTAGTTTTCTAGAGGGAAGAAACTCAGAAATCAGCAGAATTAGGTCACAAGTGATATGAATTATTCTAGTAGCCTATTTCTTGCTTTCCCCTTTCTCAAACACTATATTTTTTCATTCTATGAAACTTATCATTCTTCCTACATCAGTTGACCAGAAAGTATCTGTCTTGTGATCAATATGCAGGAATACACTACCTTTCAATACCTTTCCTTATATAGGGGAATTGTATATATCAGGGAATTAAATTATGAGGAATCCTAGAACAACTTGTCATTAGACCATCCATGTGTCCAGCACGAGGGGGGAGATGCCTGTCTTGTGGTCATGGGATTGATACAACTTCAGTAGCATGCCGAAGCTGATGGATCTTGTCACCAAATTTTATGTATTCTCTTTGTGTAAGTAAATGTAACCACAGAATATAGTAGTAGGTGCTCACAACTGCTCAGAGCTTCTGAAGGAGAAAGATAACTTCATTGTCATGCAATGGAGAAACAATTTAAGTGTGTACTCTTCAGGAGCCTCTAAAAAGCTTTTGTTACATAGCCAGATTGCCTAGTAAAAAACAAATAATAACTTTAGCATTAACTTTCTCTTATCTCTGGATTTTTTTTTTTTTTGTATTTTTCTTTTCTGGCTTTGAGGACACGTTATGATTACTCATATTCCTCAGCAATATTCCTACAAACCATAAGCCCATATTTTTATAGGCAGCAAAAACCTAAAGACACTCATTTAGCCA
Source organism: Cephalopterus ornatus (assembly GCA_013396775.1). Taxonomy (NCBI): domain Eukaryota; kingdom Metazoa; phylum Chordata; class Aves; order Passeriformes; family Cotingidae; genus Cephalopterus; species Cephalopterus ornatus. Next base: position 45,290 of record VZRE01004678.1, read on the forward strand.
GTGCCATCCTACGACTTGAGCTCCCAACTGCCCTGACTATGCATACATATGTTAGAAAGGGGTCACCTGTCAGTAAGGCTGACAGTGGACTCTTAATTTACTTGCTATTTTTCAGTGGATTTATAATGGCTCAGGCAAAATAGTCAGTGCTCATCTGGCTCCCTTGCCCACCAAAGGTTAGTTTGTGGTTTATAATGTTGAACTATAAAATTTTTCAAAAGTGCAATAGTTTTGAGAGAAGTCTTGAAAATTCTCACATATTTTGCACTGTCCAGCACTTCTTCCTAGGGGAATATTTATAAATATTTAGGTAAGTTTGTAGTCATCATCTCCCAGCCCCACGGAAACCCTTCTCCCTGCATTCTAGTTCAGGCTGTAGTCAAGATGTTTCAGGAAGGCTGACTACATTTTTATTGGTCCAAAAACCAAACAGGGATGCTTCTGAAATTATTTGGATCTCAATAAGGGAAAAATTGAGGAGTCAGAGGTCACATGTGGACATATCTGCTAATGAAAACACACAATGAATATTATGGCTATATTATTTTATGAAAATAGAGAGAAGCCCAAAGTAACTGATGAAATTATTATTCTATAATCCTCCTTAACAAAAAAAAAAATTAAATCTTTTTTTTTTCAAATGCTGAGTAAAACTGTCAAAGGAACACCAGGGATTTTAAAAATTTAGAGATTTTAAAATTCTTTAAATACTGGCAAATACTCCAAAATTTCCAAATGGTTCAATGCATGAGCAAATAGTTATTGATTGTCTGGATGGGTGCAAATACTTTGCCGCTCCTTTGCAACAGATTCTGCTCAATAGAGTTGATAAAATCAGTCAATTAATCTGATTAATTAGCCCTTCTTTATTGTTGGACAATGACTCCTGAATGTAGATTTATTTCTTATTTCATTAGTTCAAACTCTTGAAAAATAGCTCCCTGGCTCTACATTTCATTTACTCTGGGTAAAATTGACAGTTTTCCAGCACAAAATCTGATCATTAGTCAAATACCAGTAAAGCCAGACATCTAGTGCTGTACAGCTGGTCCTTCAAATCACACAACGGTTTTTTTCTAGCATTTTTTCTGCTGCGCCTTATTTGGTTATAATATTCAACAAAGGATAACGAGCAGAAGATATTCGATGCCCAAATTCATATACATACATGACTATACACAGGAACAGCAGCTATTCAGCAAATGGATGAACATGAACACATTTACAATAATTTTTGTGAGCAGTTGGAGGAAAAATACTCAGTAAACATATCCAAAACAAAAATTCAAATTAATAATGTGCATTACTATCAAGTATTCACACATCCATTATTAAAATTATCTTTAAGAATACTCAGTGCTAATGAGTTATTTGAGACCACACACGTGCAATCCTGTAAATCCGCCATTTAAAAAACTGTCATTATATTTTACCCACAGATAATAAGCTTTCCCTTTTTAAAGTATCTTATAATTTTTTGAAGTTTGGAGTAGTACTATTTATTAATAACATTATTAATAAACTATCCTGACTATTTTAATATAATTAATAAAATATATAAAAGATTTATTAATAAGATTTTTTAAAGTCCACACAAATCTACTAAGAATCACCAATGACAATACATGGTTCTATTACATTCTGTTCTGCTCTAACAGATAACCTTTTTTTCAAGTAACATCTAATTTAGAAATTTCTATCGAAACTTCAATAGAATTAATTATTTACATGATATTACAAGGCAGTTAGCAATATATTAGGAATTACTGGATCTGCAAAGTATCATGGCTGATATTTAACAGTGACCAAATGTTTCTAATTCTCTTTATGTGTTATTTCTTTCTTTTATTTTCTAATAAAGCTAACCTGACTCCACATGTGTAATAGAGATTGGCCCATTTCTATTATCCAAAGAGAGCTAAGGAGGACCTCAAAACTTTATCCTCAATAATTAAAATGCTTTCCCAAGGCAGTCAGGAACAAATCCAAAGGCCACTGACAGCTATTTTGAATGTACTGGGAAAAACCGTGAGTAAACAAATATTCTTTCCAGTACTGAAAGGGGTCATTAAGTAAGACTTGGTTAATGACCATTAACTATCATTAACTAACCATTAACTAACATGCAATCTTATTCATTTGTCAGAAACATTTTGGAGCTCTTGAAATGAGAGCAGGGGAAAATACAAACCAAAAATGTCTCTCTTGAATAATGCTCACAGCTGAATTTGAGACACAATCTGGCATGTGCGTTGTAAAGATACTACAGCGTTCCAAAAGTCTTGCTAACCACAAAGGCTTTTATATTCACATCGGTCCCAGTAAAATCTCTACTAAGATTTTCTTCAGCTCAGTGCTTCTCCTGCCTCAGAGGGTCTAAAATTAATTTTTCTGTTGAGGAAGCAGTCTCAAGACAAAGACAGTTCACAGGTAGGAAGTTCCCCACTGAGACTTCTACAACTGCAGTATGAACCTAAGATTTCTACTTAAAGTCCATTCTCCTCTATGATGTCTACAGGAGTCACAAGTTTGATCATATAATTCAACCAGACCTGAACTCATCTGTAATCTCAGTTTGTAAACTGTGCACTTTGAAATAAGGAGGTAAAGAGAAATTATTTAATACAGACAGGTCCCTATGCCTTTTTCACAGTTCCTCTTAAAAACTGAGAAAAGTTGAGATAACTGAGGATGAAAAGATCCTTGCACTGCCCACCATAACAAACTGCTAGGCTTGGATCTATGTTCACCCACACAGGTACGCATAAGCAGTTTGAAGAGGACAGCTAAGATGTAGTTGCTGTAAGGTAGGAGAAGCTTTCTTGTGGGAATACTTGCCCATGGAGAAGGCAAGCCTAAATGTTAAGACCTTACAGCTGACCCTATTTGTAAATATACAATATAGACAGGACTTTGGAAAAGTAAGGTCTAATGGCCCCTGTCATCCCTGATTGCAATGGACATTCTCCTCTGGAGACATTATTCCAAGTCAGCTCTGTTTTTTTCCCCATGCATAGCCTATTGAGATTGAAGGCACTTACCTGTTCCAATGATTATTGTTTCTTCCCTCTTCCCACATCACAAAATTAAAAATGCATCTTACAGGTCCCCAGAACCCAAGACTTAATTAAAAGGTGTAATCAATTCAATACATCTATTCTTACTGCCTAATGTATCCTAACACATGTAATGGAGAAATTTAACTACAAATAAACAAGTATCCACCACAAATAAGTAAGAAAAAATGGTACATTAATTTTGCTTCTTGTAGCAGAATGACTGAACTGTTATGTTATGGGAGATTTGTTTTGCTTTCTACTGATTATAGCATGTGTCACTGTAGTACAGATGACACACTTAGCCAGCCAGCTTTACAAATTGGGATAATAGAGTGAGTTGGTTGAAAAGGCCCAAAGTATACAAATAGCTGCCAGCATTTTATCTGGATGGATATTTGTCAGCTAATTAATTGACCTGACTGTAGACAAAATATAGAGCCAGAGAAATTTGGATACATAGAATTTTTCATAATAAAGATAAGGAAGTATTTTTAAAACACTGATGATTCCAACTCAAAGAAGTTTAATTGCAACATTAAGTTTAATATATTAAAGGAAAAATGTTCAACAACTCGTACAGGGAAAAGGTGATCAATACCTCACTCTGCCAATTAATTCACAGTGTTATTGACTTTGCCAAAAATCATTCACCTGTAATGAGAAAAAAAATATGCAAAAAATTTGTGTTTACAGAGACAAACTAGATAATGTGAATGAATAGGTATGGATGAACAACTGTAAACACGACAGATTGCAGTTGAGATGCCTCTTGAGGGATGTTTTTGAGGAAAGTTCTCTGGATCTGACTCATCTCTTCAATCCGCTCATAGAAAGTCAAGTTTTTCCTTCTAGTGGATTCAGGCATATCTCATTGCAGCAGTTTGAACATACCTTCATTTTGAGACTGTCTGCAAACCTGCGATCCCAACAGAAATTAAAACCACCACCAAAGTAGACTTTGTCTACTATCCCCGAAATTGTGTTTCATAGGGCCAATGTTGCGACTGGGCTTGGGCCTGGCAATAAACTCCACAGTAGGACCACCTTCTCCAGGAAGCAATGCATTCCCTCTTTTCTCACCATCTGGCTTATCTAAAGGGTTACCATAACCTCTGCCAATGACAGATCAGAAAGCTTAGTGTACAGGCTCCTTTCTTTCTTCAACAGCTGCTTAAAGGGCTCATAGCCCTCCCTTTCAGGTTAAATTAGGCTGAAGCTAACTGAAAAGCCTACAAACCCTTGCCTCCATAATGTCTGGGGTGAAGAACTGGCTTCATTTTACAAAATTTCATGGGCAAACACATGAATATAACACCAGCACAACACGACACATGCAAGACCTTCCATATGTGCCATGCCTCAGAACTCTATAGTTTAGCTAGAAATGGAAGGAATTTAAATCACAGACAAAGGGAAGGGGTCTTGGATTTGCTCCTTCTCTGAAGACACTGCAATTCTAACCTTGGTTTCTATACTCTTACTTCTCTTTGTCTAAGAAGGATTCACCCGAAGCCCACAAAAGCCAACATAAAATATTCTGTTGCTTAAATGGGCCTTGCATAAGGATCTAAGCAAAAACCACATCCCTGATCAAACCTCTCTAAGCACTACAAAGAGCAATTAGAATGCAGATAACACATTGCTGTTTCTAATTGTTCATTATCATAGCATTATAGATATTATGGCTATGGTTTTTCCTCCTTCTCTGCTGATGTTGCTGCATCAGTCAAATGTTCCTATAGCTAATTATGCAGACATATTTCAATCTGATTAAAACTCACATCAGTGTAATTGAAAAACATCAGTAGCAATGTTCTGGAGGGAGACAGTGTTCCATCTATTTTTAACAGCTGTAGGTGGGCCTTTCTTTTACTGCAGTTAACTCATATTTCCCATAATAAGATCCTGCTTTCAGGTGATTCTGACCTTGCTGAACTTTAACTGTTAGGGCTGTGTTGCTCTACGCCAAGTGACTTCCTGAGTCTCATTTTTCTGAAAGTGAGTCAAGGGTCCATGTAGAAAACTATATGGGATTTCGTGATGCAAAAATTAGTTTTAAAATGTATTCTTGCAGCACTGAATTAAGGTTGTACCTAATTCTGACACTGAAAGGAGTGTCTTTGAGCTCTTTTAATGCAGGTTGCCACCTGTGCTCTGAAGGGGCAAAGATCTCAAAGGCATAAAATCCTCTGCTTGAACACTGCCCTCTGTATCTGTTTCTGACAGGAGGATCTGCAGGCTTCTCTGCTCTCTGCTGAAGGACTGTAAGGCTTACCTCCTCCTCTTAAACCAATGGGTCTTGGATTAAAGGAGGATTTTGAGAGCAGGTAAGAGAAAGCCCAGCCAACTCCACTTTACAGAGGTGTCTGTGATAGAAACTGCTTTAAAGATTCATTTTACACAGCTGCTTCCTAAAGCTTTAAATGTTCAACTGAGTGCTGATGGTCTTATCTCCCATAGTTAATATGAATGACTGTCCCTTTTAGTCAACCAAGAGTTTATCACTGAAGATGTCTTGAATTGAAGAGAAAAGACTCATTAATGACTCTGCCTGTCTCTGTTTGTGTTAGTATCTCTTGGAAAGGAAGGGATGTTATTCTCTGTAGTTTTAAATTAATTGACGCATTTGCTAATATTAATTTAGCTAGCCATGATGTCATAAAGGCATTTATCAATAACATTGTCAGTGAAGATTGATGGAATATACTTAAAACACGGCTATGAAGAAACAGCCCACAGATGTTTACAGAGCCTTTTGGAGATATCAAGGGAGAGGAGAAAGAAAGTTCTCATTGTTGATGGCAATGTGTGACAGGCTTATGTAAACAAAGAATCAGGGCTTATTGCAGAGTTTAAGTCTGGGAGTTATCTCACTTCTTTACTAAAAGTCTGTTCAAAAAAGGCCCCTAGAAAGGGAAGTAAGAGGTATAAGAATAGAGAATATCAAGACGGAAAAGATTGCCAACATTTCTGTGACTGGCTCTAACACTTACCTTCAGTTCCTGTCACACGTGTCACTTACTTGATCTGACCTGTGTAATCATTCCCTTCATCCCCGCTTCTGTTACAGTCCTGTTTTGTGACTCACCTGAAGGTTCCATTACAATTACTGTCCAGAGTGCTTACTGGCTGTCTGACTTCTATTTGAATGAGCTGGAAAAACGTTGTCATTTGTAGTCCTCTTGATGATAGCCACTTTCTTTACAGGAGACTGGGATTTCCAGGTTTCTCATTCCCATTCCCCAGACAATTCCTCAAATAAAACTGCCAGTCAGAAGAAAGAATACAAAATTGAATGAGGTTGGTTTTGCCTCTTGTTGTTATGCCAAGTCCTTCTAGAAGCGAATAATGAGTCATAGCTGATGCCAGTCATTCATGACCATTGCCAGAAATGTAATGCAAATGTAACTGCAAAGAAGTGATATGCCTACTCCTGGATACAAAATTATTTTGAGTTTTCCCCTCCTTATATATGGTTGAAAAAAAAAACAACTAGTCCTCCCTGAGGAAAAGCAGGAAACCCTTGAGAAATGAGAAAAGCTCTGAAGAAAATTTCATTCAAAGCACCATTTCTATTTCTGTATCCCATCTGCAGAGATGGGTCAAAGAGAGGCAAAGAATATAAATCTTATACAATCAAAGAACCTGTTAGGAAATGTCAGAGATTCCCGTGAGCTGCCAAGCTTGAGTGTATGATCATGATGATTCTCTCTCTCTCTTCTCAGTGATATTCAGTATTTTAAGCTCCAGCTCTCTAGCAAAGAAAGGCAACTATCTATATAACAAAGGCAAACCATCTTCAGCCTGAAAGTTCTAAGCCATTGGATAAATTGAATCAACCTCTCAATACCGAGGGGGTCGATTTCCATTTTTCATTCAATTATACATTTTTTAAGCCAAAACAGGACAGTGGTCAGGAATTTACAGTGCTTCTTTTCCTTTCAAAGCAATATCTTCATGTCCTTCAGCAAGGTTAGTAATCCACTCTGGTCCACTTTTGCCTTGATCATCCAATGCTCCACCAGTTTTCAAAAATTCAAATCTAACTTGGCTTTTAAATCTTTCCTCCATCCATTCCAGGGACACCTTGCCTGCCTACCTTCATGAATCCAACCTGAGCTAACACACAGGCAGAGCAGAGTTCTTCCCTATCTGAAAACTTCCTCACTTGGTTAAAGCAAGTTTTGACAAGAAAAAAATGTCTTTTCCATTAAATGCAGTGAGAAGTATTAAGTGTGATTAACAAGCTACCTGAATCCACATTTCTGTGGTTTTTGAGAGAAAGGAAGAGTCTATGTCATCATCCCAACTTGTAAGTCTTTTAGCTTAACTTATTTCTAAGACTGATCTTGCTCACCAGCATGTATATGTAGATGACCCAATGATATCAAAGCTATAAACATCACTCCTGAGACTGTTTATTTACCAAGAAGCACACTAGCTAAATAAAGAACTCCTATGAAATGGTGAAAAGAATTTCCAGCATTTTTCTACTGGTGAGTGAAAAGTAAGATTATTCCTTGTTCTTCTCACCAAAATAGCCATTGATATGGAATCTCACAAGTCCCTAAATGGCTCCGTTTCTTTGTGGAGCTGTTGACCCTTCTGCAGACTGATACCATGAGGCACAGCCACCAGCACCACATGTTCTGTTTAGCTAGCTGAATTCAGTGAGAAAGTCTCTCACTGTCCATGGTGAAACATCAGCAGGAAACCTTTGGCTGAGTTTTCCCACTCGACAATCCATGCTGTTGTTCATCACCCCTAAGGGAAAATCACATCTCCTCTAGCATATAACAAAAAGAGTTAACACAGAGAGTACTTAAGCTTTCATTCCCACTGCTTCTCAACCTGATGCTTTTTTTTGTCTCAATCTGGTATCCGTTCTTTCCCATCCCCACAGATGCACTCTCTCTGCAGATCTTTAAGACTGATTTTCCTCAAACCGTTTGAATATCTGTATCACCAGGGTCAGTGTTATATTTCTTACTGTACTTTTCTCATTATTACTAACCTGGCTCAGGGCTGTGCAAAACCTTGTGCATTTATATGCAGATGACACTTCTATTTTCACTGAATGATAAGGTGTTCTCTCTTCCTAATTCCTTTTCCTCTGAAATGGCAAATGTGATCATCTGACTTAATGAGCACCTTTTCTTTCTTAAGGCTGGATTAAAAAAAGTGTGGCATAGGTTTTGTGTTCCTTTCCCTGCTCAAAATACCTCTCTTGCACAATATGAACCACTAAACATTCAGAGTTAAAAGATGTGCAGCTCTTAGATGTTTATTACAGGTATTCACAGGACCACTTCGATGTTGTGTCCATTCTGGAGATTCCTTGATGCTATTTAAGAGACTTGGCTCTATCTGAAGAAGTCACAGGCTATGTTGTAAGCAATCTAACCTGACAAAGGAGTAAGGCAAGAAGTAGAAGTCACTAGATGTTATCTATGGTTTGGGATTATGGAGTGGTACTATCTGCCTAACATTTTACATTTAATTGAATCGTGTAACTTCCTATACTGTCACTCAGAAGTAATAATCTTTCTGAATGTAAACAAGACTATTAAAAAAAAAATGTTTTCACTCTTCCAATTTTCTTCATATCTAAAATAAATTAATTTAAAAAATTTGAAAGTCCACATATAATATAACTGATTTTAAGGCTTTCTGATTTATTTCCTGGGAATCTAGTACCCCTTGTCTACATACACACTTCTTTTTGTGGAGAAAAATCAATTTAGAGATGGGGAAAAAAGTGTACCTCCTGTAAATTATTTTGGTAATCATTTAAAAGTCTTGCCCCTTTTGCTCTGAATATGATCACACTAGATCATATAGACCATCAGCTACTGTGAGTAAGCTTAGTTCACTGTGGCACTAAATTAAACAACTTGGGAGTCAGACAAGTTTTTGACATGGAATTATTTAGCAGGTAAAAAATTAAATTCATAGGTCTTCCATTTCTGATGGAAAGCAACTAAGAACAAGGAAAACAGCTGAAGGTATAGTACTTAAAATGAAGCTGATGTTGTGGTAATAAACCTGAAAACTACTTACGAATAACTAGACCCAAGGCTTGTGCTGGGATTTCAAAAAGCAAAAACAAATTCTGAGAATTTCTTCAGAGTTAGGAAGTGGCCCCTAACCCCGATTACATCTAACAGCCTCCGAATTTTGTCAAGATATACATCAATGGTCTTCAACACTTATACTGTGCTGAATCATTTCCAATTGCCTTCTTGCTTCTCATCATATTGGTACTCTTTGGACATCTCTCAAAAGTTTACTAATTGGTTTTACATTGTTGGATTCACTAAATTCATCAAAATATGATTTTGAGCTGGGGACATGTCTATTGAAATGGTCTACTTTTCTGGGGTTTTTTTCTACATTGTTGTCAGCCTTTCTCATGTTTGTTTCTATTTAGACCCAAAGATTGATCTTACTGATGGTAACAAATTAGACACCTTCACACTGCAATCAGTTATAGAGAAAAAAGCAGTATATGCAATATTTAGAAAATAACATGCTAGATTTAGGCCTAAAAAAGTCTACATTGCAAATGTCTGCAATTAGGTACATCAAAACCTTACAGACCAAATTCACCAAGTTATTTCGAGAAGAAATGAGGAATTGGAAAAAAATGGTACAAATCTGAGCACTGTGCTAAATCTGTGCTTGTGTTGAATTTAGTCTGATTTCTGCATTAAGTAGTCTACTTACTAAGTAGCCTTTCACAAAAAATGAGTTCCATATACAATATTAGAGTTGCTGCTATAGGTATGTTATGACCTACAACAATTTAGGGTCCTGTCACATTCCTGTTAAAACCTAAAAAAATTAATCCCTTTGAATTTCAAACATTTTAGATCCCATTCAGATTCAAGGTTGCAGTCATAGTACTAGCGGCTTCCTCAAGACTGCAGTTCCTCCTATTTTAAAAATATGTCTCACCAATTTTAGATAGATACATGGAAAATACCATTGGTTCATACTCTGCGTCAGATTAACTTCTTAGTGATGTTTTCTGTTAAAAAAAAATATATTTGTTTAAGTGTTCCTTTCAAAGTTGTTGCTTATGATTACAGATTTTGAAGTGCAATCTTGTGAATTTAAGCAGCATGATTCTGTGTAATTTATACTCCCCACAATATCACCAAAACCCAGAGATGACACCAACTTGAAAAGTGCATTTAGTCCTTGCAGGAGGGTTTCTGCTTTGCTGCAATAGTGCTAGGGTAGCTATTAAATAATTTGGGTTCTGTTGCATTCTTATTTTTTTCAATAAACATGAATAAATATTATTTTATTAGAGTTGCTTTTACCCATACATCAAGATGTACAGAATCAATACAGTTATTTGTTTTTAGTAAGAGAAAACTTTGCATTCTTATCACTGTTTCTTAAAATAAGTTAACAATAGCTAGAAATCTTCTTGCAATGTAAGAAATTTAGAGGAAATGAGAAGTAAATTATCTGCAGGTATGATACTTCTGAGTACAAAGTAATCTTCATTATGAAGATTCTACTTCACCATTATGAAGTAATCACCTGTTGTCCCACCAGATTCAATCAGTAACTTCGAGCAACTGAACAATGCCACTAATTTTCTACATTGTAAAGGACATTTACCTCCATTAAAATGATTATGAGCTCCAGAAGAAAAGAATTCGTGCTTTCCTTAATTATTTAACCCCACCAAAGAGCCAGTCTTCTCAGTATAAGTTGTCTAGTTGACCCATTTCTTGTGAGATCAAAAAGGCAACTGGGCACATGCTCTGCAGCCTCTTCAAAAAGGTGCCTAAGCAGACTCATTCCCTAAAGAGCACAGTGTTCAGAATTTGTGTGGGGAAGGGTATTTCAGAATTGTGATTCTGATCAATACAAGTGTAATTAAAATTCTCCGTGATTAAAATTCCTCTAACCTTGCAAACTTCTTTTTTCTCTATCAGCATTTCTTGATCTATTTTGTCTCACTGCTATATAATCTATGTGACTCTGTCCAAGAATAATCTGACTTTATTTATCACCTTGAGTTTTTTGTTCGTATCATCTGTGCTGCATCAGCCCTAAATACCAATATAATTTTTTGCCTCACAGATATATTGCAACTCTCAACTCACAGTCATCCTTTTCTTGCTGCTTGCTTTTGTTCACAGCTTTGTCATACTTCATATTCTGGAATTTAAAATTCCATTACTTTTTCTGGCTCTTCCATGTGCCTATTGTTTCCATGATGTAATGCATATCAGTATCTGAGCTGAATAGCTGATTAGAAATGATACAAAGTCCAGTGTTTCTCTCTACACAGAGGAAGAAGCATCTGCATTACAATTAACCAAGTGCTTTAACATTAACCAAGTAAGATGCATTCAGTCCATCTTCTTACATCAGGTATTTAGCGTAAGACAGTTTGTTTAGATCCTCCTGATAAGCAATGGACATAGGCACAACAAAGAGGTGAGATGCATCCTATGCTTTGGATAGAATTTGGATAAATTTTGATAAATTCCATGTCCATGAACAGGGACTTGAATATATGTATATGCTACAAAGTATGCCCTAGACCAAAGAACATCTGGTATGAATTTACTACAAAGCATAATTATCCCTACTGGAACAGTTATTATCCCTAAAGGGAAAGTACTGTTTCAAATAGACAAGGAAACTAAAGTGCCTTATGTCAGCAAATCTGGAAAATCTTTGCTAGGGTCTGTGCAATACTTTGTCTCCTAGCACATGAGAGAATGTCCTACAAAATTTTCACTTACAGTGTTTTTATTCAAGGGTTTTTCAGAGCAGAGAGTGGATTGGCACCAAGCAATAAATGTGTGTTAAGCAACTAAATGTATTAGAAGTGGAACTACAGAAAAAGGAAAGATGCTGTTAATCACATACAGTTAAAATTTGTCCTAGACAGACTACATTCTATCTTCGCTTCTGCCACGTATTTTTTAGATAACACTAGGAAAGCCTTAACCATCAAACTTTTATATAAATTCAACACAAGCCTCAGAAGTTTCACAGTGACATCTGTGGCCAGCAGAATCTTCCCCTTGAATAAAAATCTACTAAAACTCTTGAACAGTCAAACACTGAACATTTTCAATTGTTCACACAGAAAATATTAGCGATTTTTAACCCAACTCTGTCTATAAAACAGCCCTATATCTATGAAAAAATCGTAGTACCACTATTTGAGTTCAGCAGTTTGCAGAGGTTAAGATCCCAGCAATTATCAGAACAGCTAGTCTGATCTCCTGCGTGTTATAGATGTAACCCTCCGTGAAGCACAGCAATTTTTTGTCTGGTATATCAACTTCTGTCAACATATTCAGACAATCTGAAGACATGAGAGGAGCTTTATTTCCATGAGGACATCGTTCCTCCCTTCTAGTTTCTCATTTAAGTCCACCTGATTTCAAATTCTAATCTAGGTTCTTATTAAGCCAGTCAGTATTTTCTTCCTAAATACCATAATCATACCCTTCTGTCATTTTGACATACAGAAACAGTTAATCTTTCTCACTGTAAGTCTTTCTTTTTCAGTACTTGAATATGTTTTGAGGTTCTGCTCCATCCTCTCCAATTTTAATAGTATTTTTGACTGTGGACAATGAGTTTCAGATTGTATATATTTGTATCCCAGACTAAAATCTCTTGTCTAGCATAGTTATTCATCCAAACACTACCTTTCTTCTCAGGTTCTTTCCAGGAGTTCATGTTTAGCTGTTTAAGCATTATAATAATTTGAAAGTACTTTATTTTTCTCTTTAACTCATTGACATGAAGCACTCAGCTCTTCCAACAGGACTAACCTATGTAGAAGTGTTTCAGAGATCATAGTAGGTGGTCTTCAAGGTATATGTCTAGATCTGAACAGTCATTTAGGCTTTTCACTCCGTGAAACAGGCACATCCACAGGCAATAAATATGATTATTTCATTTGTGTTCTGGAAAATTATGTGAATTTTATTGTAGAAATGTCCATAGACCGTGAAGACTACTTCTAGTCACTTTGCAGGATTAAGGAGATGGTGTTAAACTATCAGATTTTTACTCTTTTGCACTTCCCACTGGTGTATCAATACGCTGTTTATCTAAAAATTATCATTCTTTGGCAAGCACCCTTGCAAACTCCTTTTTACAGGGTAAAGTTGCTTTCAGAATTGCAGAAAATCTTTGCCTGAAGGGGGCACAGCATCAAAGCACAGGGACTGTTTAAAAATAAAAATCTTTAAAGCTCAGTTGGAACAACCCAAAAAATTAATGAATGGCCTCACTGTGTTTGACTACCTGCCTGAGCCTGCTGTAATAATCAAACGAATCAAATGTTCAGCCTCAGTCCCGGGATAATTTTTTTTTCTTTAAATGAAAATAACAAAAGGAAGAAGCAAGTGTGTGTGTGTGTGTGTGTGTGTGTGTGCGCGCGCATTTCTGTGCATTTGCAAGTGCGTGTAGAAACATGAGATCAGCATATCCCAAGTACTTAAAATCACAAATTCCAGGGGGCAGATTACTTAATAATTTTAATTAACAAACCTGCTATTCTATCACAGAAACAATGCATTTTAAACAACATTTACAGATGGGATCAATAAATTGGTCTGCTTTTATTAAAGTGCCTAAATAAGGAATTTAGAAATTGACAGCTGAGCCATACAAAGACAAATTCAATGATTCAAGGATTGAAGGTGTATCAGCCTCAACTGATTCTCTCTAAAATAAAATCTGTACCTCACTACCACTGGGTCCACATGAGAATGACTGAGACTTCAATACTGCTGTATATAGTTGTAGGTAAAATCCATCCACAGCTGGAATGAGTCATGGTGTCCATGCTGCAACAAAGCACTTAAACTGAACAACAAATCTTCTTTAAATTGACATTCATCTCACCTATATTTCAGGCATCTAAAGTTAGATTAGTTGGATTAGTTTGATTAATTGTCTGACATTTAGATGCCTGAGGTTAGGTGAAGTTAATTCCATGATGAAAAAAACCCACAGCTTAGTTCTGAGTATAAGGATAAAGAGATGGTACATTCCGATTTGTGCTCTTCTGGTAACGAGGAGTGAGAAATGAGCCTTGCCCTTGGTTTTAATTGGGTTTGAAAGTTTCAGTTTCTCCCAATACATGAATGCATGCATTGTAACATACGCATCTATAAGAGAGGAATTTAAGCAGTGTACCTCTATGACGGTGTGTCGGATGAGATGAGACCAGAATGATTCACTTTTCTCACCCCACAACAAGCTGTGTCATGCAGAGCACTGCTTACATGTTCTGAAGACTGAGCACCTTCTGGTTAGCAACACCACCATCATTCAGACTTATCCTGAATTACCCGCCTGGAAAATAATATGATTTAAAAAAATGTCAGAGACAGAAAGAAGAGGTCATAACCAGGGCTTGACATGAAGAAATGAGGAGCATTATGGAAATCACTCTCTAAGCATACAGAGAGAGTGAAGGTATTGGAAAACTGAGATTTGAAAGTCAGACGGGATGCAGGGAGAATGATGCTTATACAAATAACCACACAGTATAAGGATGCCAGAAGCAGAGCACTGAAACCATGCTTTGTCTGGGGTAATTAGTCCTGCTGAGAAATTCCATCTTACCATCGTTACATGGCTCTGGTTCCTAAACCAGCTTGTTCAGAGTGTGCAATGCCTCCCCATCCCCAGAGAAGAAAACGCTAGTTCCTGTACCTCAAGAAGATGCTTTATCTCTTGGAGCACACAGCAAAGCACAAGATTAGATGAAAGTGAGTAGTGTGCACTCTGTTTTGCCATTGCATTTTCCGCAATCAAAAGTATTGTTTAGTTCCTTGTCATGTGCCCCCTCCCCCAGTAGGCAGCTAAGACCAACACAGCCGCTCACTCACTCCCCTCCCTCACCCACAGGGGGTTGCGGGGAAAGAAATCGAAGAATAAAAGCAAAAAAACTTCAGGATGGAAGTGAAAGCACATTTAATAAGCAAAGGTTACACCAAAGAAGAGACAAAGAAAACAAAACAAGTGATGCAAAGGCAATCACTTACCACCTCTCACGGGTAGACCAACGCCCAGCCAGCTCCCAAGCAAAAAAACCCAAAACATCTAGCTTTCCTAAATTTCCCTCTTTTCCCTTTTTGTTGCTTAGCATGATGTTATATGACATGGACTATCTCTTTGGTTAATCCAAATCATCTGCCTGGTTCACCAACCTATTGCACAACCCCGATTGTATTCGCTGAGGGGGAGAGGGAAGAACAGAATGAGAAACAGAGAAGTCCTTGACCCCATGAAAACACTGTTCAACAAGAGCTAGAATATCATTATGTTATCAGTATTGTTTTGGTCACAAATCTAAAACACAGCACCATACAATGTGCTATGAAGAAAGTGAACTCTATCCCAACAAGGTCTAGTACACTGTTGAATAAAATAATTCAAGAGTAGTCTCTTGGTCAGATGTCTTTGATGAAGGTGAGTCATTATAGCACACACAAATACTGTGGGATCCGTAAGTTTGTAAACCAAACCTGTGATTTAGTCCTTTCAGCACAAGAGGTCTCATTATCTTTGTATGTATTACGGAGAGATATCATTCCAGATCTCTGTGACAAAACTGTTTATATTCACTGACAGCCAAGTCAGATAGAAATAAAAACATAAAGCAAAAAAGTTACCTGATCAACTGAACATAATCATATATGAGTAATACTTTCTACTTTTATATGCAGAAAACAGTCTTTTCCCTATTCACAGAACTTAAGGGAAGACAATTCCTCAAAATTACAGTACATTGGCACAGACTTACCACAGTTTTTACTGAGATGTGCAGGTATCAAAGGACACAGAAAACTGTTTTTACCAAGACTTTCTGACTGGTGATCACCCATGCATAGAGAAATGCTGAATGTTTCTCCTGCTGTCCACACCAAAACTGGCAAACCTGTTGATATTAAACCTGCATGTCCCATATCTACAGGATCTTTGCGAGAAATTACTTCCCAAGTTGATGATCACCAGCTTCTTGACTAGAGTGATGATCTAAAAAGAATATCAACACTTAACACGTCAGTATGCAGGTTGAACTCTGCTACTTGGAAAATGCTTCATATGTGATAACATCACTGCTGAAGAACAGTGTGGTGTCTCAGTGTATGTATGGTTTGATGAGCACTCAGAGCTGCAAACTCGAAAGTTGAGACTGTACTGCTAAATATGACAATGCTAGTGAATAGAACACTCCATGGCATAGATTTTGGAAAAGGGCTACTAGCATCATCCAGGACATTTGTCTGGCACCAGTGATAGTATAAACCAGAGATCATTCATTATCCTATAGACAGATTGGCCCCATTTGGAGGTCAAGATAATTTATTCACATAGACATATATCACTCCATGCCAGCTGGTCTCACAGAGAGAAAGTGGTCTCGCAGACATTTTATTCCTCAGAATAAACGTAGCCAAAACACCAAAGATTGATGGTGGTAGTCTTCAGAAGTTCAGCCATGTCTTCAGCATACAGGAGAGCAGCAAAGAAATGACAGGCTCTGTTGAGATTCACAAACATCTGTCTGGAGATAGCTAGAAATGGAATGAGAAAATGTAGCATTTCACTTCAATGCTGGAAAATATGGATAATAATACTCATTTTCCTGTTAAAATGGGGATTTATGAGGCTGAAAGTGCAGGAAGACCTTTGAAAATTACAATATACATGTTGAACGTATGATTCATTCAGCAGTATTACCCAGTTAGCATTATTGCTTATAATGCTATTAGAAAAAGAAAAAAAGTGCCTGAACAGCCAAGGCAGAAACTGAACCACTCAGAAATTAAAAATACATTCACAGAAAGCCCTAGCAGAAGACAATCGCAACCCAGACAATTCAGCCATTTATTCAAACTAGTCAAAAAGTAGACTGCAAGTCAAGCAATAATTAAGATACCAATCAACATATCTACTAAGTTTTTTAAGATTACATGACAAAGCTTAAAAGAACATTTCAGCATAATGTGAAATATTATTCTTATTGCTACATCTAATTACAAAGAGGTATAAATCACTCTGTATAATTAAAAAAAAAAAAAACTACTTCAAATACGTAATATTAAAACTTGAGATGAGGTATGCAGCTCCCATAAGAATGGATTATACACTGACAATTTTTAGAGTCACCATGAAAGAATTTATACTGAAAACTTTCATCTCTCCTTTCCTCAGCAGGGCCATGGAGATGGCGCTGGAATGAGGACAGGTCCAGATATCAGCCCACGATTCTGGGCCATGCAGGACAGGACTGTGGTAGGACTCCAAACCAGCATTCTGCAACACCACTACGGCAGGAACTGATTGTCCTGGGCTGGTCTGAAGTGGAGTCTTTGGCCATGGGTGGGGTGTCCAAGGGAGGTGGGCTGGGATGGTAGGAACTTGTAGTGCCCTCAGGGTCCAGAAAATTTCACCTCATCAAAACATTTAAGCACATGTTTTAATTTTATCTCCCAAGTAAGCAGTTAAGAATGTGACTGATTTTACCTTATAAACTGTTGATTTCAATGCAAATTACTCACACAGATTTAAGTACTCCTTTTGAATGAAGGCTTTGTTTGATCCCTCTAAAGGGAGAAGAACTAGTCTTATATTTAAAGCACTAGGCTGGATCAGAATGGCATAAAGAACTTTCATTACATGAGTCTCTGTCCAACAGCATACTGCAATTGAATAGTAATGATATCATTAAATTTTAGGACTTCAGCATTTTTGCAAATTAATTTGGCCTCTCTGTCTTGGGAGGCAAAGGGCAGAGAGGGAGTCCTTAAATACTGATGAATTTTTTTAATAGATGATGGGAGCCTTCACTGGTGGAAAAACACTTAGCTGGTTTATACTGTATTCCAGACATCCCCGTGTCACTTTCACTTCTGAAGTCTAATGCTGTTCTGAAATGGGATGAGACATTAAAATCTGTGAGATGAAGTTCATTGTCTTCTGTTTCACTCAATCTGAATAAATTACCAAGCTAATAACATTACTTTTTTAGACTGTATTAAAGACCAGTGTCAATCCCAAAGTTTGCTTTTGAATTAATTCCAGTCCACACTGGCAAATATGCATCTAATTAGGTCCTTGTTAACCTACAGGAAAGTGCCCATTCACCTCTTCAGCTCGCAAATACTCAATGCTGTCACTGATAAGTCACTATCATCTTGCCTGGGCAATTCTGTGAGATTTTTAGGTAGAAATGTAGGACCGAGCAAGTGAATTTAATGTGTAATTTCAAGGATTGCACTAGTACATTCTCCACATGTTAGTTTTATAGACAAGAATATTTGGCAGATGAAAGCTAATGATTTAGGACATTCATACCAGATTGGTGGGCATTCAGAAATCCCAGACATGGGATCATTGCTGATCACTGCTGTAGCTCACATGCTACTGCATGTTAGATCTTACACATGCAAGAAGGAATAAATGTATTTTACAATCTACCTAGTCTAAGAAGCCCATTATGTGTCTAGTGCTAATGTACATCCCATATAGATAGATAATGTACAGTAGATTATATTTAAGAATAAATTCTTTACTATGAGGGTGGTGAGGCACAGAAACAGGTTGCCCAAAGAAGTTGTGGATGCCCCATCCCTGGAAGTGTTCAAGGCCAGGATGGATGGAGCTCTGTACAACTTGGTCTAAAGGAAGATGTCCCTGCCCATGGGAGCATGGTTGTTAGATGATCGTTATTGTCCCTTCCAAACCAAGTCATTCTATGACTCTATGATGATTCTATGATATAAATTCAGAGTTTAACAAAGTATCTGGGATAAATCTTTCATGCATGTTTCTACCTGGCTAGATAGATAAATATTAACCCTATGTCATTGTAATAATGTTTCATAGCTAAGTTATGTGACATCATGCCTAATTCCTTATCTTGCAAGCTAATGGTAGTTCTCTGTTAGCTGGTAGCACTCACAAGCTGTGTCTGTACTAGTGAACAAAATATTATGGAATTGTTGCCTGACATTGAAGCCAAATGGCACATTACAGCTTTTTTCCATCCTTTTAAACCCTCTCAGTTTCCAGTGCAGCATGTCCATATTCACAGTGCCTGTTGGGAATCACCACTCATAGCTTCCCCACCTGGCTTGGGAGGCATTTGACACAACACTAGGTACCTCCAGTCAAAACCATGCCAGGGACAATGCTCAGAATACAACAGTAGCGATGACTGAGTTTTCAGTTTACTATCTTAGACGTGGTTACAGACTATTCTTCTGTTAGTGAAACTGAAAAAAGAGAGGACAAAAATTACCCAGTGTATATAAGTTACATAAATGCATATTTTTATGGAAGCACATGCTTTAAAAATTGTTTAACTAGTTGTGTACCAGTATGGAACAAAAAAACCAAGAAAGCAAATTAATTTACCCCAGCTTGCCTCACAAAGAATCTGGCCCTGGCCAGGTTACTGAAAGGTCCTTTTCATCTATTTAGAAGTTGGATAACTAAACAAAGAGAAGGCAGACCATCAACTTAACAGAACTGCGAATAGACCATTCTATCCAAATTCCATTTTCATAACCATTTCTTCCTTTCCTGGATTAATTTCAAATTCAGTGCTGGTAAATATTCCTGAAATGATGGATTAAAAGGTTCATTTCCAGACTGAAGAGCAGTGGAAGAAATATCATTGTGGAAGTAGGGTGTATAACACATCAGGGCCTCCCTGAGGCAAAAAGAGGAGAAATGCAAACTCTGCAGATGAGGACCCAAAAAAAGTTCTTATTTTAATTCATTGGTTGTAACAGAAGTCTTGAGTACCTGGCTTAAACAGAGATACTATTTTATCAGAGGAATCTCTCCTGTCTCTTCCCTCTTTTCCCCCTCCTCTTTTTGTAATGCCTGTCTCCAACTATTTTCTTCTACAAGCAATCGATGCTCCCAGGCTGCTGAAACTCAGTCAACATTCCAGGTGATTCATAAGGCTGGGCTGGCAACAGCAGCTCTGTGCACTCCCTTCTGCTCTCCTACAGCTTGGGGGAAAAAAGACACATCCAGGTCAAACTGGCATCTCTTACTTCTGCCTCCCCTCTGCAAAATCTGCACTTCAGTGTAATCCACTGACAGCCTCACTCTCCTTACACAAAGCAAGAAAAGTGCTCTTGGAAACAAAACAGATCAGGCAAAACATCAGCCACTGAAGCAAGTGAAAACATTACCAATGTTCTCAGGGTTTAGTTCAAGGGCCAGTTCTGTTCAGTATTTTTATCAACAAGTTTGCTGGTATTACCACACTGGGATGTGCTGTTGACACTCTTGAGGGACAAGAGGCACTGAAGAGGGATCTAGATAGATTGGAGTTCTGGACAATGGTTAATGGGTTGAAATTTAACAAGTCAAAGTACTGGATTCTGCACCAGGGGTGGAGTGAGGCTTGGCACCAGTATAAACTGAGAGAGGAGGGACTGGAGACCAGCCCTGAAGACAGGGATCTGGGCATGCTGGCCATCACGAGCACAACAGGATCCAGCTTGCCAAGCTGTCCTGCCAGTCAAGAGGGCAAAGCTCATCTTTGGGAGCATCAAACATGGCATTACCAAGCAGACAGAAGAGATGATTGTTTCACTGTTTTCATCATTGGTGCAGCCTCACCCAGAGCACTGTGTGCGTTTCTGAACCCCACAGCTTAAGAAGGATGTGAAGGTCCTTGAATGATCCAGAGGAGGGCAATAAAGCTGGTGACAGGACTGGAAGGAATCCCTTGTGAGGAGTGGCTGAGAACTCTGGTTTGTCTAGTTTGGAGTAAAGGAGGCTGAGAGGTGATCTCATTGCTCCCTAAAGCTTTCTGAGGAGAGGACATGGAAAGCAAGGTGTTGAGAGGTAGGAATGGTTCAAAGCTGCACCAGGGAAGTTCAGACTGAACACTGGGAATCATTTCTTTATCAAGAGGGTAATCAAACACTG
The DNA here is from genome assembly GCA_013396775.1 of Cephalopterus ornatus. Lineage (NCBI taxonomy): Eukaryota > Metazoa > Chordata > Aves > Passeriformes > Cotingidae > Cephalopterus > Cephalopterus ornatus. Next base: position 66,316 of record VZRE01004678.1, read on the forward strand.
GAACAGGCTTCCTAGAGAGGTGGCCAATGCCCCAAGCCTGTCAGCGTTTAAGAGGCATTTTAACAAATCTCTTATCAAAATGCTTTACCTTTTCCACGCTCTTGAACTAGTCAGGCAGTTGGACTACATGACCCTTGTAAGTCCCACCCAACTGAAACAGTCTATTCTATTCTGTTCTGTTCTGTTCTGCTCTTTTCTATTCTGCACAAGTCAAGCAAATAATAAACAAGTCAAAAACAAAGAACTTGTGAACGCTTTGAGCTCTAAGGAGTTGAGTCTCTGAAGTACCTAATTTTCAGGTTCCCACAACTCCTGCTTCCACCACAAGGTCCTGGACAATCTGCTCTAGCTGACACTGCTTGAGCAGGCATCTTAGGCTAGATGATTGCAAGAGGTTCCTTCCAACCTAAGCAAATCTTCAATTTGGTGCTACATATGGGTGAGGTCTTTTTAATGGAAGTTACATGGCAATGCTCACTTTTACATTATATATGTACATGTATGTGTGTGTACATATTTATAATATATGCTCATATATATATATGCATATAAGTTTTGTATTATACATGTATCCAGTAAAGTTTGGATGTTAAAGGACAAATTGATTTTTTTCTTGACAGCTTGACACTGTTCATTACTGGAAAAGTCTGACAGGAGAAGGAGGAGGAGGAGGAGTAAGTGTTAATGAAGCATGTTCCAAAGAATCTGGAAAGACTACATAAATGTATAGTTTTCATACTTGTGCCATTCCGACTAGTAAGTAGTACATGAGATAGAGAAAAATTGATGTACTTAATGTTAGAAAGAAAATTTGAGTTCCTGTGCCATATAAGCCTCCACCTCCAGGAACTTCTGCTGGAGTATGTTAGCAATATTCATCTCCATCTAGGTGTCACAGTTAGACCCAAGGTCCTATTTAAACCAAACACAATGAAAGTAAAATTTAGCATCCTCTACGGCACCTAAGCTAAGTTCCAGAAACAAATGAGATATTCCTGCTATCCTTTACCCAGAGCCATTGATTAAAGGGTGTTGTCTGTAAGATGAATGTAACATCATGTAACTTCTTCCCATCAACATAATGGGTATAGTTCCCCGTAGAGAAAAGTTTGAATCAATGACCCTTCTTTTGAACTCAAACTTCACAGTAGGCATTTAACTCTGAGTTAAGCAGTAGAAGAGTTAGATTCTTTTCTTCTATAAACTGCCCTTCCCTCTAATCAAATGACTAGGAAAACACACTTGCATTTGGTTGTGAGGTGGAGAATGAGCTCTCGCATTCAATGAAGGGATAGGATGTATCAGCTCAGTCCCCTACCTCCTGTTCTTCTACTGAGATACTAGCGGTATTTTTCCATACGTATATGAGAGGCAGATGGAAAATTCCATCTGCAAACAAACTTCTGAGATAACAGAGAATCCTGCAAATTTTCTGATCTAGATTTCTGTAAGTATGTCAGGAAGCTGGTCCCTCCATTTTTAAGCACCGATAAAGATCAGATTGCCCTGGAGCTGTCTGCATTTCAGCGGTGGGGAGCAATACTACACATGACAGGTGCACACACAGTCCTCAGTAAGGGAAATGGATAAGAATAGTTGCAGAAGATGTGATGTTTCTTTGACCGTTGAAAAATAAAACAATTTGCATGCTTAAACAGGCAATAATAGAAATAGCCTGGCAGTTCCATGAGAGCTTGGGAGTTTTACATATCTGATGTCTATAAGGTCTCACTTGGAACGATGGCATAACGAGGTTCAAAGAAAAATGAAAAAAACTATTATTACTCTTATCTTTCTAAGACAGTATTTTATTCACATTTCTGCACTGTTTCAATTTGCCATGAAGTTTAACCATCTCTATTCTCTTTTGAATGCTAAATTAATTGGTACTGAGAACCTCCGACCTATTTTCTTCTGTTATTTTTCTTTTTTTTTTTTTTTTAATCTGAGTCATGTCATTTTAGACGACCACCTAAAAAGAATCTGAAACAACGGGTACTGTGTTTCACTAGACACTTATCTCCTCTCTGCCTATCTCATTTTAAAAAGAAGCTGTATTGAAAATGGAATTTGATTACAAAAGAAATCAATCTGTAACTCAGAAAAAAAGCACCTCCTTCATAATTTACATAGCTCTGCTGCTTCATCCTAATTAATGTTCATCTGAAACTTATTCTTCCTACAGTTTTGCACTTCTAAATGAGTGAAAAATGACAGGAAACCTCTGGAAAGCAGTTTGCTATTACAGAATCATAGAAGAAACTTGATTGACTCATTTAAAGTCTCTAGTAATAGTCTCACAGGTCTTAAGAAAATATTGTCATTCAACTTAAATAGGGTTTTGTTTGATCCAGGTGCAGCTGGATATGAGAACAGTAATGTAAATACAACAATCTATTGTCAAGAGTGTAGGCAGTTTAATTTCTTTGTAGATGATATAAACCTGGATATTCTATTTAACTGGCAGGATGATCAGTATGCAACAGTGGGAAACAATCATTAACGTGATGAAATATGGAAATGAGACTCATGCACAGAGAGAGAGTAGAAGTACAGTCCTGGAGTGAAGGACTGAATTCATGGTCTGGGCTTGATTTTTGTCTCTGCTCTAGGCAGAAACCTCTGTCTACAGGGGAAAAAATACAGATATTTCCTTGCTCTCGCCCTTTGTCTATTTATGGTTGAAAAGCTTAAACACAAGGAGTAACTCTCATCTTTTTCACATCTATAGTCTAGGGCATGGGACCTTGTTTGTCATGCACTGCATACTTATGAACATATACCACCAACACAGAAAGAAATGTATAAATTGAGAGCAGGTATATCACCAGGCACATGTCTACCTTCTGTACATGAAAAACTGAGATAGGCAAAAATCAAAATTCTTGGGAATGCAAAAAAATATGTCAGCAGAAGTTTTATAACCCCACCACAGGGAATGATAGAAAGCTTGGTTCAGTATACTTATCAACCTTGCACATTCACAACTGAATGCCATAGCTGTTTTCATCACAGAGAAACTGAGGCATATGCCCAGGTGAAGGAAGTGTTCAAAATCAATCAGTGGAAGCTAAGAATAATGTTTGCATATGCAAACCACATGTACTAATTCCTAGATAATATTTTAAGGGGAAAAATCCTATGTTTATTCATTTATATTAATTACCATTTTTCAGAAATTAACTCTAAATGTACTCAGTACTAGGAAAGTTTTCCAATGGTCCTTTTTTGCACATGGGGAAATAATTTGACTGGGAAAGTAATTTATTTGAATCTTCAAAGTATAATTTATGCCATACACATGAGGTTTTTCCAAACCAACATTATCCCAACCCTGAATTTTAATGAGACAGAGCACAGTGCTGACTTTTATTTTTGATTGTCATTCAGATAATTAAGATTACTTTAACATTTTAGACAAAACACTGATAAGACCAGCAATATATATGGAAATGGGATTTGAGGTTTTGCTGAACTTATTTCTTCTAGGTAACAGCAAAGCTCAAGATCTAAGCTCACTTGCTTCATATCACAGAGTACATTAAAATTATGTTTCCCTTTCACATTTCTATAAATGGATTCACCTTTCTTAATTTAAGCAGTTTGCAGATGGCCTTGGAGGGCAGCTCATGCCTCCCAAATTGTATGTAGTGGAATTGTGCTGCTATAGCTCTAACAAACCTGCAATGTGAAGGGAAATACTGGAAGAATTACTGTTACCTAAAGGATATGGTTCAGGGTTTAGGTACTCATGTGGAAAAAAAATGGAGTTTATGTCTATTTTCCCTATTTTATCACATACTTTCCATCCAGATATCATTTTAACCCAGGTTTTAAGTTTTTTTTTTTTCAAATTGTGTCTTAGTGCATTACAAAGCTGAAGACATGTCCTCCTGTCCAGGCTCTTCTTACACTGATTGCACACTTTGCAAGGGGACGCCCCACATAGCTTCCCAACCCACTCCCCTGGACAACCACAGTGACAGACAAGTTGTTTTTTTTATTGTACCTTTGGAAGGAAATCTTAATGGTCTCAGTCAAGGTGCAGAACTGGGGACACCATGGAATTGCATAAGACTCCACACTAGTCAATAAGATTATGACTATAAAAAACTGTACAGAAAACAGTCTAGGCACTGGAATACAATTATTTGTATTACAAAAATGCTGAAGTATTGGTGACATGAGTTTATCCCAGTCTAACACTCAGTCTCACAAACAGTTGCTTCCATGCTTCATCTGTTGAGACCCTCAGGGAACCATTTCTGAAAGGCAGTTTGCATGAAGCCACCTTGTTTTTGAAGCCAAGAGAGTTTACTAGAATATATGTTTCTGTTACTGCTGGTCTGCATGACCGCAAACATTTCCAAGTGTGATTCACTCTGGATACATTCCCATCCATTAAGTAAAGCAAACTGGGGAAGAAGCGTTGGATCCTGATCCTCCACACTGTTTCATTCATTATCTCATTCTATGTCCCTGTTTTGAATCACTCTGTTTAGTGCTCTCTAAGACAGTTCTGTCCAGCAGGTTTGATGTGAGCCCATCTGTACTATTTAGTTTTGATCACTACTGCCAGTGTTGGCATTCCCAGTGGCAGCCCTTAGAAATCCATGGTGAATAGCATTAACAATGACTCTCAAGAGCAATTGGGTTTTAATGTGCTTGAGTTAGCTGGATGATGGGATGTAGCCGTGCAGTTACTGTAACTCATCCTCAAAAGATGCTCAGAAGGAAGATCTCCAAACACACTGTTTGACTGTCAGATAACCCTTGAAGTTCCAAAAAAGTCAATATATCTCAGGTTTTCTCAGGGAAGTCTCTGAAAATGTTCACTCCTGAAATATTCCTGACGATGAGCACATCAAAACTTATCTCATGCCAAAATACTGATTAGGCCTTTCTCTGCATAGACTATTTTCACATTCCTGCTCATTGTACAGCTGCCAGACCAAGTGCTGGACACACATAAGCAGAATTGTTTTTAAAATCAGGAGTCAGGCCAAATTTATTTTCTTAATCCAGAGTCAGTTCATTCACTTAGTATGAAACAGTCCGAGATTCCAGTAAATCCCCTGCCTGAGAGAATTTGCATCCCAGTGTTCATCTGCAGACTAGATAGAGGAAAGGTTTTCTCAATCCTTTCAGCGGGAGTTTTCTAAATCACCAAACCCTGACTGAATTATGTCACTCCCCATCCTTGTGCAAAAGCATTCATCCTAACATCAATCTTATTTTCAGTTAGTGTTTTGCACACAGTATCTAACAAACAGATATCAGAACAGAACACATTGAAGTATCTTCTTCCCAGCTAGATACTATACTTTTTAGCTTACAAAAATTGGGACATCACTGGAGGAAAGCTTAAGGGATCCCTTGCTCAGGTACAACAGGGTTGTTAGACTACTCTTTTCTGTGCTTAAGCTTCATTACTTAAATGTCTCTCTATTCTTTAGCAACCTATAGAGATCCTATGCATTTAATCCAAGCTCACTGGATTAGATGCACACTCAAATGCACTCATTCAAATGCAAGCACAGACAATATATTCTGTAACACTAAGTTCCCTTCATGGTTTTAGCATTTAGACCTTGAAGCTCCGAGAGAAGCAGAACCCCTTTACAAATTTGGGCCAGATCTACGAGATCATTTCTGTATAGCAAAATTAGGCAAAGAGGTATGATCCTTATTCAACAATCCCCCAACATTTTTAGAATGTAGTTATTCTTCCTTCTTTTACAAGCACTGAGGGAATTTTCTCTGTTAAGGAATCATGGGTTTTCTCACCAATGTCCCATCCACACTAACACAACCCACTTCGCAAATAAGCAAAGACCTCAGGAACAGTCTTGAATTGTCTGATCAAAAAAAGAAAAAGAAGTCTTGAAGAGGAAAGCTTGAATCTGCTACCTTTTTGTCATGTTTGATAGATCAGTCATGTGTCAAGCAGAAAATGCTATAAACCCACCTCACCATCAGATATCTCAAGATTTCTGCTTCCTAAAGTGAATGTGCTGAGCAAAGCAACAGCTCACAGGCAGTACAGAAAGTGTAGAGATCATGCTACCCAGTTTATTTATACTTACTTGGTGTTATTTAAGTTCTTCCTGGTATATAGTGATAAAACTGAGAAGAGAACAGAGAGCATGTGACAAAACATTCCCTTTTTACTTCAGAATTGACATTTCTTCAGTGTTGTTTGTGATGGTCGTTAGCAGAATAAAATTGGTCTTGATGCCCCAGAAGCCTCTTGGGCACATTGTGATGACAAGATGAGAAAAAGGCTGAGGTATTTAACACCTTCTCTGCCTCATTTTCCAACAGTACGACAGGTTGTCCTCTGGACAACCGGCCTCTGGAGCTGGTAGACAGAGACAAGAATCAGAATAGCCCCTCTGTAATCCAGGGGGAAACAGTGACCTGCTGAGCCACTTGGATCCTCACAAGTCTATGGGACCAGATGGGATCCGCCCCAGGTGATGAGGGAGCTGGCGGAAGAGCTCGCCAAGCCGCTCTCCATCATTTACCAACAGTCCTGGCTCACTGGGGAAATCCCAGATGATTGGATGTTGGCAAATGTCACACCCATCCACAAAAAGAGCTGGAAGGAGGACCCAGAAAACTACAGGCCTGTTAACCTGACTTAAGTGCCTGGCAAGGTTGCGGAGTAGATCATCCTGGGTACAATCATACAGCACCTACAGGAAGGACAAGGGATCAGACCCAGTCAGCATGGGTTTAGAAAGGGCAGGTCCTGTCTGACCAACCTGATCTCCTTTTATGATCAGGTAACCCACCTGGTGCACGAAGGGAAGGCTGTGGATGTGGTCTATCTGGACTTTGACAGAGCCTTTGACACCGTCTCCCACAGCAACTTCCTGAAAAAGCTGCAGCCCACGGCTTGGACAGACTGGGTTCTTCTGGACTTCTCTACTGGGTTAAGAACTGGCTGGAGGGCCTGGTCCAGAGAGTGCTGGTGAATGGTGCTGCATCCAGCTGGCGGCCAGTCACCAGTGATGTCCCCCAGTGTAGGATTTCTAGAAGAAAATGGACATATGATGGACATAGTGTGAGCAATCCTGGACATTGTCTGACAGGATTTTTATTCCCATGTGAAAGCATGCTGTTTGGGACATGGTTGTTTTGAGAAAGCTTGCAACTACGGACACTTTACCATGAGAAAGTATGCTGGGAGAACATGCTCAAGGACAGGGTGTTTGTGCAGCAGCAAAACAAGGAGATTAACAGCCTTACCACCTGCAACAACAAGAACCTGACAGGAGGAGTCAGAGGTGGAGAGTAATGCCTCGTGGACAGTAGGTCACAGCAAATCATATGTAATGTTTAGACGCGTGGACAGTGCATGCAACCAATTGTAGTTTGAGCTATCGCGTGGCACATATATAGAAAATGTATTTAAGTAGAGTGTGTGATTAATAAAATCGACTTCCTTCCGAATTCACATTGAATCATGTGCAGAGTCCGGGACTTCCA
>VZRE01004678.1:74035-110541 GCA_013396775.1 Cephalopterus ornatus
GGTCCTGCACTTTGGCCACAACAACCCCCTGCAGCGCTACAGGCTGGGCACAGAGTGGCTGGAGAGCAGCCAGGCAGAAAGGGACCTGGGTGTTTGGATCAACAGGAAGCTCAACATGAGCCAGCAGTGTGCCCAGGTGGCCAAGGCCAGTGGCATCCTCGCCTGAATCAGGAACAGTGTGGCCAGCAGGACCAGGGAAATGATTCTTGCCCTGTACTCAGCACTGGTGAGGCCACACCCCAAGCACTGTGTCCAGCTCTGGGCCCCTCAGTTCAGGAAGGATATTGAGGTGCTGGAGCAGGTCCAGAGAAGAGCAACCAGGCTGGTGAAGGGACTTGAGCACAAGTCCTATGAGGAGAGGCTGAGGGAGCTGGGGTTGTTTAGCCTGGAGAACAGGAGGCTTAGGGGAGACCGCAGGGAAGGTTGAAGGCAGGTGGGTGTCTGTCTGTTCTTTCAGGCAATCAGCAGTAGAACAAGAGGGCACAAGCTTCAGCTCTGCCAGGGGAGGGTTAGATTGGATATTAGGAAGAAATTTTTTACAGAGAGAGTAATCAGACATTGGAATGGGCTGTCCAGGGAGATGGTGAATTCACCGTCCCTGGTGGTTTTTAAGGTGAGACTGGATGTGGCACTTAGTGCCATGGTCTAGTAGCCATGGCAGTGTTGGATCAAGGGTTGGACTTGATCATCTCGGAGGTCTTTTGTAACTCGGTTGATTTTATGATTCTACGACACTGCAATAAATGTAGCTCATATGAAGCAACCCATGTAGGTGGACTTTGACTTACAACCTCCAAGCACAGTCTGAGAAGCTGTGACCTCTTTTTTCCCTGATTTCACTATGACAACAATTAACATTGACTTTGTATCCAAATAGAAGAACTGTTTGATTCTTACTGTAATTTGGTTTATCAAAGTTCACTGGGAACCTGTAACACAATACTGAGAAATATGACATTAAGAATGGTCTCAGAGCTGACCTTGAGATGGGAAACTGGATGCCATGAAAACATGCATTTTTCCCACTTAAATATTAAAATATCACGAGGCTTTGAAAAAGAACACCACTATACTTGTTTCCAGGTCCATTGAAAGAGTGATCCAACTGTCTGCAGCACAGCAGGATGTATGGACAGACAAAACACTCCCAGAAAATGACTGTCAAGTTGGCTTTTGAGGGACTGGCTGTTGCGGTGAGACTGAACTTCTAGAGGCACTAGATGTGCAGACTCTTTAATTCCTACCTGATCTGGGTATCTTTTATGAGAAAGCCGTGAGTTTCTTTGTACATCCCAATATACAAGCTGTAGATGCTGCAATGTAAAATGAAACTTTATTAGTTTTGGTTATTTTGATAATTGGGTCTCTGAGACAGAAACTGTCTTTAACAGTGTACATATACAGTATTTAGGCACAGAAGAGCTGAGTACCATTGTAATACATTCCTTAACAATGGTAAATATCTATAGCTACCATTGGGTAGCAGAAGGATCCTTTCTGTTTAAACAGTAACAATGCAATGGGCGAAACTCCCAACTCAGTTGGTCTTTCACCAGGAAAACCTTGATATAAAGTAAGAGAGAATTTAAAACTCACTTAGACTGAAATAAATTGTTGCTTTTATTTCTTGTTTTCATTAAAAGTTTAATTTCAAGTCTTTTGTGCCAGGTAAATTTGAATATTTTAGAAGGAAGAATTAGGTCCAAGTTTTCAAAAGTCAATTTGTCTTATCTAGTTGCCTTAAAAATCAGTTTGTCAAATGACTTTGTTGTTAATATGCTAATTACTTTGACAACAGGTTGAACATTGACTGGAGGATTTGCTTTTATTCTAAAGCAGATGTGTGTTTGCCTTAATGCTTATATTTCTTTAGGGAGTCTTAGCTGGAGCATAATTTCTGTTCAGTTTGAAATCACATTTGTTAAGGTTTCTCCAACTAAACCACAACAGCGAGAAAACAACTGATACATACAAGTAAACAAAATCAGAAAACATGCTGTATAATTAGGAGAACATGAGCCCTAAAGCACATTGATAGACTTCCTCTGAGGAAAGATTCTGGAAGGAGGAATGGAACATTGCTTTTGCATTGACCGTCTCATATGAGTTGCCTTGCCCAGATCAAAAGGCAGAAAAGAACCTTGTGACAGAAATATTTAAGTAAAAACATCGTGTTGAAAAATCACTGAAGGTCATTAGGATACAACTGATTAATGATGCTGCCTTCAGGCAATGATTCAAACCACCAGGTTTTGATGGCTACAAATTCATTCCTCCCTTCATGGAACATGGGATCACCTGTTCACACTCTTTTGCAAGACATTCTTCAGGCAACAGAGAAAGAATTTCTGTAATTTTGAGTATTACATAGTTTCCCCCTCTTGCCAATCAAGTATTTTTTTATTTCTCTGGATTCTTTTTTTCCACATACTTTCCAAGTACAACTTACATGTTTTCCTAAAACCATACAATGATCTTGGATATTTTGGTGATATTAGCTCCATAGTAGCTTCTCATGCCTGTGCCAGTTAATTGGAAGTGCCCAGGAACACTGAAGCCAATTGACATCCACATACAGACCTAGCAAGTCCAGCACAGGACCATGAAGACAGTCAGAAAGTTGGAACACATGAAATAGATGAGAAAATGCAGGAGGTGGATTTATTCAGCCTGGAGAAAGCTCATGGAGAATCTTTCTGCTGTCTTACTGCAGAGTGTTAGAGCTACCTAATGCGCGGGTGTAGCACCAATGCAACTTTCCTTATTTCCCAGAGGAGCATAGCAATAACAAAAAAGGCAGTGAACACAAGCTGCAACACCCGAAACACTGATACCAGGGGAAAAGAAAAAAAACAAACAAACAAAAAAAAACCCGAACAGCAACAAAAACTCATCGTGAGCATGGTCATATTTATGAAAATGGCCCAAAGAGTGGAGAATGAAGTGTCCATCCCTGTAGAAGTACAAACTGTAGCTTGAAAGGGCCCTAAGCAGACTGCTCTTACCTGGCCTTGCTTTGAGCAGTGGGCTCAAAGTGAGGCTTGGGACCTCCAGAGGCCACTTCCAACTACAGATATTCTGTGATTCTCTGATTGCATGGCCACCTGCCCTTCCAGCAGTACAGGAGCTGTTTCACTGTAGGACAGCAAAAATTTGAGAGTCCTGAGTTATATTTACATAGAATTTACCAAATCGAGTGGGTGCCAGGACATATCCTCTAAGAACTCAAATTATTTGATATTCAGAACTTTAGTTTATCTTCTCCCTCACTAGAGATATGAGGAACATCGCTGAAAATTGAGAACGTGCTTTTTGGGAATATGCTCAATGCACAGTTTGACTTAGTGACACAAATTCTCCAAAACAAGGTCATTCTTATAGCTAAGGCTTTCTCTTCCTTCCTACTCAGCCCTATCTCACTGGTAAATACTAAAATTAATAAACTCAACATTAAAATAAAATATATTCAGAACCAAAAGAGTTAAGATGAGGATTGTATCACACTTGCACACAAGAAGTAACACAAAAAACTCAGAAGAAAAAAAATCAAAACATTAGTGATTTATCATCTAACAAAACTAGGATGGTGGAGAGACTGTATCTGCAGAATATTGAACACAGCTCATGATTCTGCTAGTCAACCAAAAGCCTGCTCTGCATACTGTGCACATACCATGTAGATGACTAATAAAACATGTAGTTGCTGAGCTAAGTTTCACAGCAACAGAAACAGACACACAAAAATCGGTTAAATTCCACCTGCTGTCACAAGAGTGAATGTGATCCATTTCGTTTGGACTTACAACTTCCCTACAAACAGAGAAGGAGACTGGAAGCACTGGTTACCCAAACAAATGGGCAAGAAGCAAACCTGAGAAAGAGAGGACATCACTGGCTAAACCAGCACCTGAGCTATTTACTGGAGGACGTCACTAATGGTCAAAACAACAGGCACTCACAGGAAACTTGAGCTGTGTATTCCCAAAATAAATCCTCTCAGTGTGGTATGCACCCACAATAGGAAAAAACACAGAGGAAGTTGAAAGACTTGGTTGCAGATCTAAGAATCATGATGGGCATGAGACAAATGTAAAATTATTACCTTTTCCCAAAGGACAAATATACCAAGCATATTGAAGCTGAATTTGTTCCATTTTTCTCTGTAGATGAACCCACACTTGTAGGTATTGTAGTTTGTCAGTGCCTGGCCTAGAAATGTTACACAGCTGTTCTTCAAAGTGATGGTATAACTTTAAGAACACACTTGGGCAGAATTTTCAACACATCCCAGTGTTTGTTTTTCTTTTGATAACTCTCTATTTTCTATTATCTTACTTTCTTTGTTCCCTCATTTACACTCAGCTGATCCTGCATTCTCAATTCCTGTTTTGACATCATTATTGTTATTATTTTTTTGGTATTTGTCTTCCCCTTCCAGCTCTCATCTGTGCCCTTTGCTTTGCTCTTTGTTTTATTCTTGTCTTCTGGACTGGTCTGAGAACAAGAGATGACTGCATGGCAGGGAAATCCGTCATCTCAATATTCAGGAAGTAAACAAGTATGCTGAACTGACTTTCTGGAGTCTGAGTTTTTGTCTCTCCATCAGACAGAACAAAGTAAAACACAACAGCTTTCCTCAAGGTAAGCCTCAGAGCTTTGCCTCTTCTGGGACACTCCTCATAGATTCTACTGGATAGATCATCTACATGCTTTGCAGTCATAACTCCCAGTTTAGTAGTACAGAGATTATTATTGTGCTGTTCATGCATCGTATCATTTTATTTCTTACCATTTCATATTCTCCAAAATACATTTAATGATGTTTGCTTCCTTTACAAAACACAAGAATATGTATTTAGAAAAAAACACTGGAGTTTCATTTTTTAACATGTTCCAGAAATTTTAAGCATTGGATATAATCAGACCAAAAATATTCAGGATTTATTTAAGTTCTTCAAAAGGAATTTGCAGTCACTTGGTCCTGGTAAAAATGCACGGTTTAGTTGACTCCTGTTTGTCATGTTTATTCTTTCAGTTGTATCCAAAATCGCTACCTACAGAAATCCAGTATTCCCTTCCGCTTCTTGCTAATGGATTTCGGAGACAAAAGAGAGAGGCTTGAATGTCAGATTTTTTTTTTCTTCTGACAGATTGCCTATTAAGTAGATAAAAATTTCAAGAAACGTGTGAAATAACCTCCAAGTCAATGACAAGGTTCTGGCCCTCTGGGTTTGACATCTTACAGCTTCTGCTGAGGGTCACAGTTGCAGATACTTTTCCTTCTTGATAAAGTTTTTCTGCTTATTATGTTTTATCACTTTCTGCTCTTGGTGTGAAGGAAGAGTTTCCTTTTTTTTTTTTCCTTTTTTTTTTTTGTCTGTCTGCTTATGAGAGAAATGTACAATTATCTAACCAGAAAAAAAAACAATTTGTATTTGGTGAGAAATTAGGGCTGATTGGCATTTGATTTTCTATTGCAAGTTTTCTCTCCTGAAAAATAGAACTATTCCTTTCTAGATAGCTGATCCCTTAGGAAACCATCCAAGGAGCTTACACTGGTCCCACCTGCAAGGCAACTGCCTGGCTCACTGACTGGCTTCCCACCAATGTTTCTAGGCAGATAGCCAAAGAGAAAGGTCACCTGAGAGCAGCCTGACAGGTGGAGGTGGGAAAAGCCACTCATACAACAAGGGAGCTGGGTGTCATCTTGGGTGAAGAACACCACAGTCTCCAGGCAGTCTGGGGAATCAACTGGTCAAATACTGAAGTTTTCAAGTAACTTCAATCTAAAGAAACTTTACAGACAGGAGTTCTGAAAGAAATTTCCAAGATCTCCATAATTGTGGCAGTTGCTTAAAATATATCTTAATACACATCAGTACAGAGTAATACTTACTTCTTGGTAATGTTCAAAGAGGAAAAGGGGATAATCTAGGTAACTATAGAGAAGTTAATCTGACTTCACTCTCCAACAGAGAAATCCTAAAGTTGATATGGGATTCAGTTAATGAAAATTAGAGGTAGAACTATAATTAACACCAGTCAAAACAGTTTCATAAGAAAAGTTCATGAAACAAATTTAATTTTCTTATTTGACTTCATCATGTTTGTGCAGTTGATAACGTACTTATATTTATCAAGGGTTTTGACTTCAGATGGAAAATTAACTTCAAAATATCACTGGTGCGCATATTAAATGGTTTAAAAACAGGATGACTGATGAACAAGTAAGATGTTGTAATAAAAGTTGGGGTTTGTTCATTGCATAACCTTATCCTGGAAGCGGCCAGAGAGGTGGTAACAAGGTATTGATAAGTAAATTAGTGGTATAGAAAAAGGGGGGGAGTTGTAATGGTTAAAGGACTAATTTGCTGACCAAACAATAGTTCTTTGAACTAATTTGCAACAGTTGTAACATATTCAACAATGTTCTGTTAGAGTTAGTTGTGTAAGGCCTATTGTAACATAATAAGGAATGTTTTGTTAGCGTTAGTTGTGTGAGACCTAGGATTATGTCTTGCGAGATAATTGTAGCCTTGAAATGTACATATGCAAGCGCAAGAGAAAGACGGGGCCCTCCCCATAGCAACAAGAGGCGAGCATGCGCAAGGACGAAGACTTGACAAGAAACTGAGGAAATGAAACAGGGAGGGGACTGTGGAAAAGGAGGAAGTTGCCAAATGTATAAAAGGTAGATTGCAATCCTCTAAGGGCGCGTGCCGTGAGCGGAACTGTTGTGGGTTCCGCGGCCGCCCAGTGCTGTTTTGCTCTGCTACTGCTTGCCAATAAATTACGGACTGGTTATCCTGATTGGCTTTTGGATTTCCCTTATTCGCATCTAAAACAATGTCAGTGTAAAACCATCATCATTGAATGCAGGTGTTTCTGAAAGGACTCTGCTGGATTTGTGTTACGTGAACCCCACCTACATACAAATGAATGTATCTCTAAACTTGGAAGACAGTGACTTGGAGAGAGTTGATAAGGTGGAAGCCCTGCAAGCAGGTCTCCATGAGCATATAGAAGTTTATGAGGAAAAAGGGAAACCTACATCCTTCTATGTATAAAGACAGAAGTAACCAGCATGAAAGAGAGCTGATGCTACTATGATAAACTATAAAAGAAAACATGTCATTAGTTCTGTACTCTACCTGTTGTGACAAGTAATAGAAAGCAACACTGTCTACAGAAAAGGAACACAGAAAAGCTATGTAACCTAGGCAGGGATGCCTTATTCATATTGGAGGAGCCTGATCCAGATATCAGTGACTACAGGGCTTTCTGATTCTACAAGAAGATTAAATCATGTATAGTCATTTTAATGATTGCACTACAAAGTTTTCATAGCAAGGCTGATTACCAGAAGCAGTGATGGTTTCTTCATCTTCAAGTATTTGCCAGCAAATTCTGGATGCCTTCCTCCAAGCTTAGTGCAGTGCCCTGCAGTTAAACTTCACTCACAGGCTGCAGTGTGGGGATAAATTGGAGAAATATAGTCTTGGGTACACAAGAGTTAATACTGAAGAAGGCAATGTTTTCCTCAAACTTTCAAGTTCATGGAGATAACCAAAACACCTTTGTCAGCTGAACGGTTTTCATGAAGATCTCTGCAAAAATGGCTTGTCCATTTCAGGTGCTGAGGCACCTCACACAAATTAGTTGAGGCACACTTGCATGGCATAGGGCAAGGCAGAGGATGAAGGCACTTAAAAGCTGTTTAGCTTGGGAGAAATACATAACCTCAGGGAAATCCTGATGTGATATAAGCTTAGTGTTTCTCCTGCAAGCAAAGGTGTTTGGATGTATGGCTTTTTAAGTGTGGTGCAGAAAGACTGCACAGAAACCACCAAGTGAGAGACTGGGATTTGAACAACAACTCTTGCCAACATTTTATAAAAGATCCTTCTTAAAATGAACACCCTGATAAGACACATATCATAATTTGTTAGAAAGAAATTCCAGTTAGCTTAGTTGCAGCTGTAGGACAAATCGTTCTCTTCACTACATAACCTTTCAGCTAATTTTGATTCTTTCTGCCACATTAATGCTCTGTGTTTAAGAATTCTCCACAGTTCTCAGATTAATGCCACCCAGCCTCTCGCTAATAAAACAATCTTTTTCCTTTGCCCTTTCTAAGTTGAAGCTTATGCAAATTATATCCAAAGAGATAGTCCTTGGATTGATTCCCCACTGATGGAAGGGTAATTTGCTTTCTCTGTGTCAGGTAATGCCACCCTCACACAGATGCTTGAATGCTGGCTCAATTTTCTTGATTGTCAGTAATGATGACATCTGTTAGCCTGATTTTATCCCAGCACTGTGCAAGGATTTTGTTATTTTACAAAGCTTATGCAGCTGAACTTTGCTGATGCTCTCACTGCCGGAAAATTCAGCATCACTACAATGGTGCTGAATATACCAGGTAGATTTTAAAAAGAAGTCTGGCCTTTCATGGCAGACATGGGGTGGTGTGAACTAATCGACAGATTGCCCAAAATCCACACAAACAGAAGTCTTAGAACACTGACAGAAGCATGTGCCATGAATTCATCAGGTGTCAGTCTACAAAGAATCACTTGATGGCTTATTACCATAGCCGTAAAAAAGTGTTATGTGATTTTTTTTCATAGGTGAGAAAAACTTCCTCCTTGAACACTGTTAGAGATGCCCAAATTTCCTCCAAAATGAGAGAATGTCAATATGCAAATGCTCAAAGTCACTTTATGACTGGTCAGCAATGGAATCTCTCCCATGAGAAGATTCCACCATTTTCAGAAGAGAAACACTGCATATGGCCCTTTCCTTGGGATATGCAAAGGTTGTCCTTATATATAACAACTGCCAGAATTCTAACAGAACTCTGAAGTAATCAGGGTAAAGAGTTCACTTATTCTTTCTGCAGCCCTTCATTTATGATGGGGCAATCCAGTAGCAGTAATTGTCTCAAGTGGTCTCCCACAGCATGGATCTGCACGCCCCAGATGTGGGCAAAGCCAGTGGAAAAACGCCCTTTATTCCTCCTCCACACTTATTCTATTCCACAGCAACTGAATAATTACTGGTTTGAAATTATTATTATTTAAATGAACGTAGCTTCTAGAGGTCCTGGTCACAAATTACAGGTCTGTTGGATCTCAGACTTTTTGAATACCCAGCAAGAGTCTACTCCTTTGCACAAAGACCTCACAGTGCCAATACATACAAGAGGAGCAGAGCAGAAAAGTAGTGAATGACTTGTCCATATAATTAAGCAGGTCAAAATAATTTAGGGATATCTCTTGTCCTCCAAAGCCAGCATAATTCATCAGGCAGACCTCTTCTAAAGTGCTTAAAGTTCAGTTTTGTGATTTGCTGTAAAAACAACTGATTAAAAAAAAAGTAGGAAAAGCCTTCTGAACACAAATGATCTTTCTCCCCTTTAAAAAAGAAATAACCCAAGTGGGTAGGATGATTCCCAAAGTATGTTGTTGACACCTTACAGAGATAATCTGGGAATTTAAATATTTTCAATAGCTTCAAATAATACTTTTGGCTGTTGTTTTACCCCATGTGTCTCTGATAGCAAAGCAGTTGGTCCTAGCAGCTCTCAGAGCTTTCAGAAAGTAAGACATGAGATTTTGTCATTGTATTTTGTACACAAAAGCCAGCCACTTGCCATTGTTTTTGTCTTCTCCATCTCCCATTCCTGCTTGGTCAGAAAAAATGGCAGCAAAAAGGAATTAAGACCCACATCTGAATTGAGGCAGTCTTGTATTAAACCTGGAAACAGTATTTTCATCATTAACTGATTTTGTGGCAAGCTTTGCTGGGAAAGAACGAGCTTTTTAAATTAAACTTGTAACTGACTTCTAAAATCAGGCAATAAAGCAATTAATAGACACAGCCAGGGAATTTATAGCTGAGGTAAAGAAACATACTGGACTTTAAATCCTTAGTTAGAAACCTTCCGTAAAAACTTTGCAGAGGTCATAGAATCATGGATAATTTGGGTTGGAAGGAACCTTTAAAGGCCATCTAGTCCAAGCCCCCAGCAATAAGCAGGGACATCTTCTACTAGATCAGGTTGCTCAGAGCCCCATCCGACCTGGTATTGAACGTTTTGAGGGATGGGGCATCTACCACCTTTCTGGGCAACATGTGCCAGTGTTTCACAACACTCTTGGTAAAAAATTTCTTCTTTAGATGTAATCTAAATCTTCATTCTTTAGTTTAAAACCGTTACCCCTTGTCCTGTCGCTACAAGCCCTGCTAAAAATTGTCCCCATCTTTTTTATGAGTCCCCTTTAAGTACTGAAAGGTCACAATAAAAGTCTCCCCAAAGCCTTCTTTTCTCGAGGCTGAACAACCCCAATTCTCCAAGGTCAATGACATTTGTCTCTGTAATATATGAAGTTCTACCAGTACTACATAATATGCAGTATTTCACATATTCACTTCAGCTAAGAAGAAAGAATCCTCACAAAACTACAAAATTCATTATTTCTAAGGTAGTCTTTATTGCATACTACATATACTGAGGAGTACGTATTAACAGTAAATTGCAAAAAAAAACACATGGATATAGACAGACATGTAGGTAGACTTCTCAAAACATCTAGCTGTTGTGATGGTTTAAACCCTAATTTAACCATACCTAGTGAAATTCAACTTTGTTTTCCAGCTCATTCCTGTGATTCAGGAATATGAGACCTCATACATTGCATTTAGCATGAATGCAATCTTGCATAGGAAATATAGGAGGACATCTCGCTATTTATGAGAGAGGTAGGAGGATCTCTGCCATCCTAAAGGCGGAGACTTTTGGAGGTACTAAATAATGATTCGTAACGAATAATGAAGAATCGTATAATAGAATCATAGAAGGGTTTGGGTTCGAAGAGGCCTTAAAGATCATCTAGTTCCCTCCCCCTGCCCTGGGCAAGGGCAACATCCACTAGACCGATTTGCTCAGAGCCCCATCCAGCCTGGTTTTGAACATCTCCAGGCATGGGGAGTCCACGACCTCTCTGGACAACCTGTTCCACTCCCTCACCACCCTTATAGTAAAGAATTTCTTCCTAATATCTAATCTAAATCTACCCTTCTTCAGCTTAAATGGCCTCAAGGTTGCACCAGGGGAGGTTTAGTTTAGATATTAAGAAAATTTTCTTCACTGAAAGGATGGTCAGAGAGTGGGCCAGGCTACCCAGGGAAGTGGCAGAGTCACAATGCCTGAAAGCATTCAAAAGGCACGTGGATGTGACAGCTGGGGATATGGTTTTGTGAGGAAGACGGTGGTGCTCGGTTACAGTGGAACTCATTGAACCGAGAGGTCTTTTCCAACCTCAATGATTCTATTGTTCTATTCTATGATGCAACATGAGAGCCTATAGCTTTGCATTCATTCCCATATAAGAAATGAGACATCTGGTTCTTGGGAAGTAAGGCAGTAGTTCATATCAAAGCTTTAATGTGCTATGCAAGGACCTTCTTCACAGAAATGGGGTCTGGAGACCACAAAGGAGAAAGGGAACAGGGGATACTAAAAATGAAAAAGTCACTGATTATCCTTAAATGTGATGTACTTTTATTTTCATAGCTAGAGAATTTCCAGGCAGAGAAGGGCAGAAGACCTTGTGCTACTGGGCACATATACATAACCAGAACAGGAAGTGTTCACACACCAAAAGCTTCAATTAAAGAAGCAGTCAGACCAACCTCTATTCACTTTTCTTCAAATTTTATTATCTTTGCTATTCACCCTCAAGGACAGCAAATTTTGAACTCAGCTTTAAAGTGTGTGAAGGAGTTCAGAAGCTTTTGCTGTATAGGGTGGCCCCAAGGCTTAATGTATTAATGTCTGTTTTAGAATAAGTTCCTTTCTCATTCACACAGAAATGGACAAATTCACCTTTCCTTCGAAGTGAAATGGGCACCACCTGTCATTAATATGGCATTTAATAGCACACAGCAGGTGTCATCCAGCTTACAAGGAAATGTCATATTGCAGAAATGTGCTCATTATTAATTAATTATTATTAATTAACCTGTATTCATGAACACTAATGGTAAGTTATTTATCTTCTTTTTAAATTATGTAACAGAGAAATGAGAAAGATGGATAGCAATACATATGATAGAAAGAGATGTATATAGATATATAGATATGATGTAGCATCAGATCTCACCCACTGTCTGGGTCTCAGGGAGCCAAATAAAACTCTGCATGAATTGTTCTGCTTCCCTCTTCCAGATTGATTTCTTCTCAGCAAGGGAAGGAGAGGACATTATGTCATCTCCATTTTCACTTCCAAGCTCACAACATCCTGTGGCATTATGAGCTCAAAGAAACTTGAGGAACACTGGCCTGGAATTAATTTGAAGTTTTCTATAACCATTACAAAAGGAAATACAGATATTTTCAGATTCACTGGATGCTTTTTGTTAAACCATAGATCCCAGTAATGAAAGAATAAACAACCAGCAACTGTATTTATGATCCCATTAAAGGAACCATCTAAGGAAACTGCAGTTAACGTCTGTTTATCACTGTTCCTGTATACTGCTTCCAGAAGCTTAACTTAAATGAGCTATAAAAAGGAGAACAAGCTATTTCCAAACAATTCTCACGATTTAAATAATAATTAACAAATAAATCTAGCAACTATCAATGAAAATAGCAAGTAAGAGATGGACCTCCAGTCAGGAGAGGCTGTGGGCCTAACTTTCTACAAGGGACCTCAAGTCCAAACTTGGCACAGACAAGAACCAAAACATTGGTTCCCGTGGATTTATGCCCTAGCCATGCCAACTCTCAGTGTAGCTAGAGCCAGTTAACAGCCTGGTCCAGTGGACATCAATGGGCAGAAGCATCAGATCTCAGAAGTATCTTAACCCATCTAGAGAAGAATGTAACATGAAACTTGGCCCACAGGTTGTATTTCAGATTTCTCCTCCCTTCAGCCATTCCCATTGGTCACCTCAGGCATCCCCTGATAAGCATTCTGTTTTGGGATTGTCCCACTCCTTATTAGCTGTCAAATGACTTCATATGTTTGTGAATCTGAATCCTAATATATTTTGACCCATGTGTAAACTTTACTGCAGGCTTATTTGTCTCTTTCAGTACCTAAATATTTGCGAAACTGTGATCTCAACTGTTGGCCCAATTCCATTCCTACACAAATCAGTGCCTACCAACCTGGGGAACTGACAAATATTCCAAAAATACTCCAAGAAGCATCAAAATCTTTTCACCTTCCCCAAAGCAGTAGTAACAAAAGCACTGCTGAAGTATTAAGAAATACATCTCTGACCTATGTTATGGAAAATGTAACAGGCTTGGAAGGAACATAAAATAAATGATCATGTTAACATTAAAGGAGATTAAATAAGTCACAGATAATTAAATTACCTTTTTTCTGCCTTTGTATACTACTCACATGCTGCTGGGCTGAAAACCATATAGGACAATTCAGTTTTCTAGGGAAAAAGCCTTTGAAAGTTGGAATTTGCACAATCCTATGGAAACTGAGACTCTAGCATTCAAAACACTGATTTTGATATAATGAATAATGGATATTCAGCAAGTGAGGTGTCTTTCTCTTTACACTAACGAGGCTTTATATTTAAAATGTATCTAGCTTGACAAGTCTATAAGTTGCTACCTATGCTAAACATTATGCCACGAGGGAGCACTATAACGCAAAATTCCATTAAAAATGAGGTTTCAAGGTGAGACATCTATGTTGTGTCATCATATATATGGGTAGCAAAAAAAACCTCTACCACCACCTAAATAACAGTGGTCCTTTTGAGTTGTTTTACCCCATTGCTGTTATGCACATCATCTTGAGTTTGAGAGTTTAATTGTCAGCTGATGGTTCTCAGATGTTCAGAAAGAGATTTACATCTGTTATTTTAGCTCTTCATTTCTGGTAGAAAAATGTAGTGTCTAAGTGTCTAACTCCTTTGGGAGTAATGTACCAACATGCCTTCGTAGACCTCAATTTTAATCATTTAGAGTTTTTTTAAAAAGAGGCAATCTATGTATTTAGTTATTAAAATATTGAGTGCGTCCACTCTGAAAGCACTGTGATGCTTGAAGATAGTAGTAATTTAGCTGTACATAAATCTATAAATATTAGTGTATCACTCCTGAGGAACAGAAAACACTTTTCCCAGTTTCAAATAGTGATACAATGAACTCCAAGCAATCATCAACTGAGGGTCATAAGGAGTTATATAAAGCTCAGATTGCTTGGGTCACATTCTTTGGATGTCCCAGAATTTAGTCCAGAATGGACTGCATGGTAAATGTTATATGCAAATGTTACAATATAATTATATTTTTAAATTGTGTTTTATCTTTTAAGATGGGGTGGGCTAAGACTGTTGTTCTGCTTTATTTCTCATGGGCTATGGATAAGTGAGCAGAATTCAAGGAACTATTGTATTCATTTTGTTTAAGCAGAGAAACTAGATATCAGGTTTTGAATAAAAATATGATTATTTTTAAAATTTTTCCCCAAATTTCTTAGAAAGTTGAATTTATTTTCTTTTTAGCATCCTCAGTTGTTTTCAATTCTAGTTTGCTCAGTGCCATGGTTTCTAGCAGACC
Source organism: Cephalopterus ornatus (assembly GCA_013396775.1). Taxonomy (NCBI): domain Eukaryota; kingdom Metazoa; phylum Chordata; class Aves; order Passeriformes; family Cotingidae; genus Cephalopterus; species Cephalopterus ornatus. Next base: position 88,635 of record VZRE01004678.1, read on the forward strand.
ATGACTTCACAAGAAAAGAATAGACAATAAAACCCAGACTACTTGTCCAAAACTCTGAGGTTACATTTATATTGATAAATTACATTTATGCTACATTTAGACTGATAAATGGCACCAGAAAGTGTCCTCAGGGACTGGGACTCATTCAGCTCTATAGGTAAGCTGTTATAGCAATCCCTGGCCATGCTTTTGGCCTCTGCCTGGTTAGTGCCCACCTGAGCAATTTCTGGGAAGTGCTTAGGAGTTAGCATGCACCAGGGATCACTCTCAATAGGCAGTTTGGATGCAAGCATCTTATAATGGAGGCTGAGAGGTTTTAACAATATCTGCATGCCAGTAGTTCTTATCACCAGAAAACAATCCTTAGCATATTTAATGTTCTAGTAGATAGCTAGCCAGAGTCCAGGTATTTGGGATAAACATAAATTATGTTGTAGTACATTTTAGATATAAGAAATATTCAGATCCTATGACCAGAAGACAGTTGTTTACACAGCAGGGCCCTGGGACTGCACTTCAATTAATTGAGTTTCCTTATCCGATTCCTTTTCACTGTCAAAGAGTCTCTTTTTAAGAAGAAAATAGTCTGTGTGGTTACACAGTTAAGCAGGAAATACACTAACTGTGACAGAGTGTGTAGGTGTGAGTTATTTAGAGGGTGCTATTTCTGAGATCAAACACTGCAAGACTGCTCCAGTGTTGCTTAGTGTATGTTGGCTTCGCAGGGCTTTTCTGTCTGTTCAGTTTCAATGAACACATTTCACTGTAACAGCTCTTAGAGTATTTGGCTTTTTTCTCTAAAGTCCCAACCTTTAGGAGCCCTTGATCACATGAAAATATTCAATTTCAGTGTTGATAATGGACTTTTCTAGGTCTTGTGATTTTGTGGAGTGGGGATGGAGGGAAAGGAATAATGAAAATGCAAACACTGAAGTCTTTGAAGCCATTAAGATATAATAGGAATCTGTATGTTACCTAACCGTGATTCTTATTCAAACTCAAGGCTGGAGGTGGGAGAAGAAATGTGGTGTCATTTAAGAATGTCTAGGCAGCATAGCGGTGCATCCTAGTCCCAAGTATACAATGTGGCTGAGTTTATATGCTGGTATTAATTTATGTGTTGGTATTAGCCTATATGCTAACATCATTACACATTTCAGTAGAGCTGCTTACCTCCCTGGAAAATGGCTACATCTGATCTCCAACACTTCTTCCTGGTTAAACAATGGCTTTGACTTTTTTATAATTACATCAGAAGAAACTCAAAAACATTTTTGAGAAAGACATTATTTCAACAAATCTCCAAAGGAGACTTTCTCTTTACTTTCATGCCACACTAGCCATTCTTTAATTCCCAAGGTCAGCATGTGAACAAAATTGTTGATAAACAGCTGGCAAAATGAACAGACAAAACTGTTATTGTGTAAGGATTTTATCTGTTTCATCATTTGTTAAACAAATCCCTTTGTATATTTCAGATAGCTCTTGATAAAATGCTTCTCTCTTTGTTGTTACACTACCATTAACTGACTGACCATGTAATAAGCATGAAAGTTTAGTAATTATATGCTTGATTAGTGAATATTCTTTTCTGAGCTTCACCACAAAGTCATTTAATTTATATTATGGCTGATTACCCCATTCTTAGGTACTTATTCACTGTGTGTATATATAAGTACTTATACATGTAACCTGGGATCACCAGGTATAGTAGTAGCAGCCTGCTCCCTGGAATACATCAGTTGACCATATGAAGAGACATTTTCAAGTACATAGCTTATTTTCTTAAATCTGATTACTGGCAGATGGGACTTCACCCTGTGGGCTGCTCCGCCCCCTCTGCCAACTACTTGCACTGTGACCCTGAACACTGTCTCATGCCCTCATGACTACCATTGATGTATTCTGTAAAGACCTCAGCAGAGCAGCTGTTATTCAAATAAATGGGCCTGTCCTAGCCTTGAAAACTTTCTAGTCTTTGACTAGGAGTCATCAACTACCTCTGAGCTAATTGTTTCCTTCTTTATTTGTCTTCAAGCATAAGTCTTAATTTGTTTCCAAGTACATATCTTCCTAATACCCCACTTGAGCATAATAAGTGTAAATGTCTACCTCTCATTACACCAAAATTATTGTTTGCACCCTCCATCTACCAGTTTTATAATATTCTCCTCAAAACCTAGTTTTCTTTTATATACAATGATGTTCTTTCACCAGTACAATTTATTTTGTCATTCCTATATTATTTGCATCTTGCAAATTTGGTTTCTCACTAACTACCATATGAATCAAGGAGATTAATATTTTCTTTTAATAAAATGCTATCTGGTTAATCTTTTTTACTTTTATATTTCTGGAATTTGTGCAGGAAAATATGTATTTGCACTGGGTCTGGTTAGTTAATTTTGAGTGCCTAGTAAATGGGTCTTTATTTCTTGAAAATGGCCATCTTTGTTTCTTTGCTTCATCTGCATTTTATGAACTTCTGTCCCAATATTTATTTGAACATAGATTTTTTTATTATATCATCTTTATAATTATTTCCAAATAATCTCTCTGACTCATCTCATGTTGCTCACCATCTCCTCATCACCATCTCTTCCTAGCACTCTCCAACTTTATGTTTTACACTGGCATTTTCCCTGTCTTCATTAACCAAAAGCCTTCTAGAGTGGTTGTTCTCTGTCCCTGAGGGACACCATGACTGTACTTTCCTCATTTCCTCCAATTGTTTCCCCACAGGGTTGAAAGACAATATTCTGACTTCGGGCACAACAGAATTCTCTCACTGCACGTTCAAATATTTTAAGGGAAGTTGTTTCCAATGTTGTGTGCAAGGGTGAGAAATAGTTTCATTGGGAAAACTTGAGCATTTTACATCTTATATCATCCAGCACATCAGGGCACACAAAAAGTATTTCATAAAGTAAATTTGATCCTTTTTGATACAGCGTTTTTATACTGCAGGACTTCTCTATTATTACAGAGTAGTACATGTGGAACAAGATCCAGTTACTTTAAAAAACAATTATTTCTATTTTGATGCAGCCAAGGCTTGCCTGTGTTTGGCAAAATGGTGTTAGTCCTTGGCTGACACAGAGAAGAGCAAGTTCTCTGTAACTTTTGCAGGTTTATAATAATTTACATCAAGTAAAATGCTGCAGATACCTTCTGGGGAGTAAGAGACCAATCCAGAGTTCTATTTGACCTTTCCAAGGAGGGCATTATTAAAGATTTATTCCTTCCAGAATTCTAATTGGTTTCTTTTGGTGACCTTTCTGGATAATGGTGGTGTTTTTCTCAGACTTTACAATGCTCTCAGGTAGGGAATTCCTTCCCTGCCCTGACACAGAAACTGAATTCTAATCTGTGTCCTAACTCCATCCCTTCCTCTCTCAATAAATTCATGCTGCAGTCTTGAGCAAGAGGAATTTTGCTGTGATTTTTTTTCATAGGTGCTTCATCTCTTATTCCTAAACCTTGAAAAAAAATCACCAAACTAAAGATCAGATCAGATTTAGGGAAGTGTCTAGTAACCAGGGGCTTAATTGTTTTTGGCTACACCTTTATTTACCTTGTTCTGTGTGACCAGGAAATAGACTGGAACTCTGTCTTGCATCCCTATTGCCTCTGGAGTGCGGGTTCCAAAGTGAATTAAGTTCTTTCTCACACGAGGATTTCTCCAACTGGCAACTATTAGCTTTGGTCTGCACTGGAGCTAGGAAACTCTGGGGATTATCTGTAGTATAGATGACACGGGTAGAATCTTTTGAGTGGATCAGCTTAATTGTTCAGATATGCCCACTTGTGCATCTTTTCACTGTTTATTATGAGGGTGTAAAGATGGAGCTAGACTCCTCTCAGTTGTGTCCAACAAATTAAAAAAAAAGGCAGCGGAAACAAATTGAAATACAGAAAATCCGGTTTCAACACAAGAAAACTTTTACTCTGTAGGTTGTCAGACCATGGAATACGTTGTTATGGAGTGTTCATGTGTGGAGACTAGACATAGCCTTGAGAAACCTGATCTGTCTGATCCTATTTTGAGGTTTTCAAGACTATGGACCTGACTAAACATAGCCCTGAAAAATCTGCTCTAGCTGACACTGCTTTGCGGTCTTCAAGACCACACACTTTGACAGGTCACTTCCAGTCCTCATGATTCCTTATTTTACTGCTATAAACAAAGGAAAAAATCTTGCTGTATTTTCTTTTTCCTGGCAAATAATTTGACTTCTTTCTCCAGCTGAAATGTGAAAAATTGTTTGGATATTATAGACTTGGGAATTTTTATTTAAAACATTAGATTTATCTTTTTTTCCTACCTGATTGATTCACAGTCCATTCAGAAAATATTTTTATTGAAATTATATGAAGATGAATTTGGTCCACATCATTCTACCATGACCACAGTACATGTTAGGCAGACCAAAACCTCTAAACAAAACTTAAAGTTCTGTTGATTTGTATATTACCTCTCATTTTTACCATTCATTTCAGTTGTAAAATATGTGGCCTCCTGCCAGCATTATTGTGCCAGCATCCCATATGAATGTTAAGCAGGCAACAATGATGCACTATAATTACAGTGCTTGAAATGATTGGAAATAAATTGGCACTCCAATTATAGATGCATGAAAGAGGCTCCCGTATATCACAGTCAGTCCATTAATTTTTGAAATAGCTCAGGCGATCTCACTATTTTGGTGGCATTCGTTATTCCCTGCTGCAATGAATCACAGTGAACAGTGGCGGGGCCTGGAAATTAACAAGTTGAAGGACATTTGAAAACAAAAGAACTTAAAACCATTGCATGTTACTTTGTGCCCCAAAGAGAAAATAATCTCCAAATGCAATATCGAAACCTTTTCCTGCATTTTGAGAAGGAAAATGTCAATGTAATTTTTGGTCTCACCCGATGCCTTCAGTCAACTTACACAGTATTCCAACTGAGCATGGAAATAATTTTATGGAAATCTGCACAGTAAGCACATCCACATTTCTACAGTGTACTACAAATCTTTTAATGGGAATGTCAGGACTGCAAATATAAATACTGCATGTTACGTTTGCTTATCTCAGCAGGTTACTGCTCTCAAGATAACACATTATTAACTTGGTATTGGTAAACCAGTCCAAGTGACATGAGAATTATGCCTGTGACAAACACCTATAGTGAACGCCATCTGTACAGAAACTTAATATTTTTGATGCATGGATTTATCCCAGTTGCCCCTTTAGTTCACCCTGAGCCTTGAAAATGTTTTGTTTTCCCCTGATCATCTGCCGTGAAAGGTTACTGTCAACTCCTCATTGGTCCAGTTTCTCTGAAGCTGCAGCAGAATAAAAGAAAAAGAGGAAGAAATAACATCACTGAAGGAGAGAGGAGAAAGATTGTCTCCATTTCAGGTATTTACCAATGGCTGCTCTCTACCAGCCCTTTGTGTAGTCAAGCTGGGAGATGGAAAGAAATATAAAAGCTCCGGACTTCCAAGGTCCTTCACGCACTGTACAATTCAGTCTGCCCAATTAGTCAGAAAACTGAAATACTTTCAGTCTCTGTCTGTTGTGCATTGGGTAGTGGAAAGCGCTGGTCACAGGACAGCAACAACTCCCTTTTTGGTCAGATGATGCCTCCAGGCACTGCAAATAAAGACCAACATCTAAGCACCCCAAACAGTCTTACAGATCTAAACTTTGCTATGGGAATTTTAAATTAGAATACATATTTATAAAAAAAAAATTAAAAAATGAAAAAAAAACTTCAAACAATGGATAAAAGACAAAAGCTACTCATTACTGTCAAGTCATCAGCCAGGACCTGAAATTCCAGCTTAAATGTTTGTAATTCCCCACTGCCTTTTCAAGGATTTTTAATTATGTCGCTCCATATTAATAAGCAAACAATGAAACAAAAATGTTAACAGCTATTCTATGTAGTTTCTTAAAATAACTGGAAATATAAAATGCAGTCACATTCACCATCAGGTATTCTAGATGAGAATCTTTATGGAGAAAAAATTGGAGCACTAAACTTCCTTATACACATAGGTTTTTTCCAACTTTCTGACAGTCTTTAGCATTTGGAATTAAAAAAGGCTCTTGAAAATATTATTCTCTACTGCCTTATTCCATTACCTGTGACAAGATGAAGGTAACTATGATGGATGCTCAAGAAAGATCTTGCAGTTGACAGAACTCCTGAAAACTCCCACTTCCTGTAGAAAATACTGGCACTCAAGACAAAGACATGCAATTCAGTCAGGTGTAACTCATAGAAATTGAAGATGGAAAAAGGAAGGTGAAAGAGAAGGGGAAAAGGGAAAGGGAAAAGGAAAGAGAAAGGGAAAGGGATAGGGAAAGGGAAAAGTTAAGACTGTCACTTCTATATCGCTCCATTCAAACCTCAGGTTTGAGGAAAAAAGGTACCTAGGTTATTGTATTAGCACCAGAATCCATTTTTCTTCCAGTTTGCCTAACTCCTCTTTATATCTCTAATTATTTTTAGCTGTTACAATGAGTTGCAGCATTTAATAAAGCACTGTATGATAATGCACTTCTTTATGTTTCCTTAAACCTGCTAAGTTATTTCACACAATGCCTGCACATCTTTTATCTTAAAAGAACAAACAAAAAATTTTAACAATAAATTCTGTCATTTTATAATTTTGCTTGGTATAAATATATATGATCTAATTCATAATGTCTTTCATGTCTTAAATTCATGTCTTTTATTTATTTCATTCGGAAGTATGAAGTACCTGCAGATGGATAAAGGTAAAAATAAGAATTTTATTTTTCACAAGCACCCAAACATGAAATGCCCATAAGACACAGTATGATTTTTTAACACCTCCTATTTCTTTTCCAAATTGAAAAATAATTTAAAAACCCCACTATCTTTCCATCATTTTTTCACTTTGATAAACACAGAAAATTTAAAATTGAGTCTCATTTTAGGTTGTCTTCTGGCAACTAGATTGTAAGAGAAATGTTTTCACCTGAATTGTCTCAATTAACACTTCAGCATTGGACCAAGTTTTACTGTCTTCTAGTTCTGTCTCCGAGGTATGGCACAAACCCTTCAGCCCAGTGTCTAGCCATTGGTTAAGATCCTTGACCTCTCTTCAAGTTCAAAAAAGAAAGAATCCCCAAATCTGTCCTTTAAGAGGAAGACAAAATGCTCCACTAGTAACTGTAATGAGTAGTGAACTCCCTAACCTCTTAAAAAGTGCAAATCAAATCCATATTAAAGTGCTACACAATAATTATTTGGTACATGTTTTGAGCTATTTGGGGGTGATGCCATCTGTCCTCAAATCAAATAGATTTGATTTAAAAGCAGCAGTGATTCTTGAGTGATTCTCAAGAGATTCCTTAATGATGAATTAAGGAGTTTGGAACAGACCAGAGCACTGACATGAGAAATACTAAAATGTAAATCTCTTATTTTAATTGAGTGCATTTTTGATCAATATCTTGATCTGGATCCTCTTCATCAGTGATGTTCTCATGCTATTGATTTTTTTCTCCCCAAATTTTTGAACCAGAAGAATGAAATTTCAGCTTTTCTCTATTACTCTCTAGTGTTAAAATGCATGTTGTTTTTTCTGATTTAAGAAATTTTTATTTCATAATCATAACTATGGTATGCAAGCCTGAAGTGCAGATCAAGCACAAAATTAATGTCACCATGCTCTATGTGTATATTTTTAGAAAACTGTTGTACCATATTAAATAAAACAACCAAACAAAAAACCAAAACAAAACCACAATGCACCTTGAAATTCTGGGTACTGATCTTTTGAAACACTGAAATAGAGCAAACAAAATGACTGGGATAAGATGGAAAGTGAGGTTTGTAAGTTTTTTGTGGGAATTTGAAGGGGAAAAAAAAGAAAAATGGAATTCAGATTAAAAAAATAATAACAGAAATCTAAGTAATGTCTACAAAGCTTTATTAAAAAAAAAAGAGAAAGAAAACAAAATAACTTTTCAAACAAGCTTGTATGTTGTCCTTGATGAATTCTCAGTGTGAGTAATAAATGGAACTGTATTGATCAAATTATATTGGATGTTCACCTCAACCATAACCTCAAAAAGCAGCTTTTATCAAGGAATCACCTTAATGGGGTTCTTCAGAAATCAGGATAAAGGATAAGGGTTTTTTTATATACCTTCATCATATTTTAAAAGAAACTATGTTAAAAAACTACTTATAACACCAGCAGGAGGCACAGAATGTTAAATCGCACTGAAAAGGATTTGTAAATGAAGACTGCTTCAGAGCTTTTGGTTAGGGATGTTTTAATGCAGGTGCCCACAAATAACATAATAGATTCACAGAATGTCCTGACCTGGAATGGTCCTCCAAGGATGATCGAGTCTAACTCCTCCAAAGACATGCATCAAGAAATAAGAAAGGCAATTTTGACAGGAATGGGAGCCTTTAAACTGAAAAGTCCTGTTTCTGAAAGACTGAAGGTTCATCATGGAACAAATTAGAAATTAAGACATCAGGGTGTTTGAAACTTTGCTTCATGACTTTGAGGTTATCAAAATCTCTTCTTTAGCAGTTCAGAGAGCTTGAGTCTAGCAATGTAGCTCATCTGTCAACAGAAGTCAAGGCAAAGTCCACTAACAAATTTGTTGAGAATCGGATCAAGTCCAGAAGAGCACTTTACATTTATTGAAGTGCTGTGCAAAGATTAACTAATTGAACCTCTATCATTAGAAACTTCTTGGAGAGGGAAAAAATGAAAACATCATCTTTTTAATAGTTGTTGCTTGCCCCAACCTTTCACACTAAACCTAAAATCCCATGACTAAAATGAAAAAGCTTTTTATTTTTAACATTTCATTCTCTGTTCCATTGACTTGGATCAATGTGTTTTGAGGAGGTCACTGTCAAATTGCCAACTTTTTAGATGTACAATTTAAGCCTAATTAAAGGTTTGATGGAACTCTCTCGGTAAAATGAACTCATTCAAATGGAAGACAATTTAAGATCATTCACTAAGGACCTTTTTTACTCCATACAGAACATAAAATTTTTATTTCATCCTACAATATAAATTAAACTTGATAAAAAAGGTGTGGGCTTGTTCCAAACTTAGGGATTTATATAAAATGTATAAGTTAATACTATTCTTTCCCCTTGATGGTACTATGAATTATGTTTCTAGCAAACTTACAGAACTTTAATATACTATAGCTGTCTTAAAATACCTTTCAATCTCCTTGCTCTCTGTTGATTTTGGTATTGTGTGAGTTTCCTTGTCCAGAACTATTTGATAAACTTCTATGGTTCATATTAAAAATGGTATCTCAGAGAAAAGAATAATTTTCATATGATAGTTTGGGGGTTTTTTCTGTCTGGATAGTCTTAAGGCTTACACCAGGATAATACTTAAATCTGAGAGCTGCTAAAGCCTTTTACCCTCCCTGTTTGCTTACCTCCCTGCAAAACCAGTTTGCAGTTCCTGTTTATTCAGCATTCATCTCCAAATTGCCTGACCCAGCACATTGCTTGTTTGTCAGATTGCTTATTTTGACTTCTAAGTGTTCTATGCTGATTTTGAGAGTCTATTCCTGATGCTGCATTAACTGCTAGCTCCTATTCCCACACGCAAATTACATAGGTTATCACAGCATGTTGCAAGCCAGAATGTGAACCCTGTAGTTCCCAGATGCCAGTTATATGGTCATGAAATGCCTGTCACTGAGATCAGATTTTTTGGGGGATTTCTCTTTGATATTTGGGAAACACCTTAGAGACATGCTGAAGGATATGGTCAGGATGGGTGGACTTCTCTTCAATCTGATCTAGTTGAAGACATCCCTGCCTATGGCAGGGGGGCTGGACTAGACGGCCTTTAAAGGTCCCTTCCAAACCAAACCCCCTTCCAACCCACACCATTCTATGATTCTAAGTGAGCAGATTTGGTTTGGAAATGGAACTGAAACAGTTTAAAACTATTTGACTCCTTAGCACTGATTACTTTGTAAAAAGTAACCTGATGCCCTTCAGCTGGTGGCAGTCAAGCCTGTAGTACTTAAACTACCAATGGATTGAAACAGGGAGCAAACAGCAAAAGGACTATAATTTATCTATGTCTTACATCTATTTGGCATTTTATACGAGGCACATGACTTGCCCCAATCATATCCCACTAGCCAATTCAATGACAGAGTACTGGGTCAGATGCAGCTTTGGTCTGATCAACTTGTGTAATCTTACATTACATTTACAACTGAAATATTGTAGCTGCCTGGGAGAACACTCTCAATGTGCCTCAGTGCAGAGTTAGGCAGAACAGCAGACATCCCTTTTCACTTTTTTGTTTCTTCTTATCGACACACAAAACTGTTACATGTAAGAGCTTAGTGAAATATGCAGAATTATATACTGATATACATATAGTATAGAGTAATTACCTATATAGGCAAAATACATAATATATAGGTAAACATGAATGCAATTTTAAATACGTCTTACATAAATTGACCATATTTAGAAACCTGTACCTAAGCATCTGATCTTCTACTTGACTTAGCAATTGTTCACCATTTAGTGTACAGGCATCAGAGTTCTTCTTCAGAGTTGAGTAAAAGCATACAAAAAATGCCTGTGCAACACTTAAATGTACAAGACCTTATCTGGGTTCTCCTCTGTGCTAAAACAGTGGAAGAGAATTTCCATTTCAGACCACATTTACAGTTCTCTGCTTTGATTTTGGAGTGCCTATCCTGAGCCTTGCCTTGCAAAAGCAGCCCATGCTGAAGTATTAGCAGTTCTTGTCCTTGTGTGATGTGCAGTTCTAAAGCTTGTGTGGCATTGCTCCCATGAAGAGCCACACTAAGATGCTCTCTCCGACTTCCTGGGAAAGAAAAGACTTGGTCCACCACTATGATAATTACAAAATATGCAGGAAGCAACTCAAGTGTTATTGTGCTGGGATAAACGAGTTTTCCCATATTCTCTGATTCAGGATACACTTAATTTCTTTTTATTCAGCAAAGGTTTGGAATCAATGACTAAATTCTATAACTCTGGCTAGTCTCAAATAAGGCAAATTTTGCTTTCTAAATTTGTGAATGTACACTTACGAGATAAAAAAATCATGGTTTATTTCTTTATGGCAAGTTGAATGAGAAGGAGAAAATAATTACTAAGAGATATGTTACTCAAATGCTTTCCCACGGATTGTACAGGGTCTTTTCAGTTAAACTGAATTCCTCTGTTTTAACTGTTTTCTACCCTGTCAGAAGTAAGGGCCTGATTCTGATCATGGTCAAACCAAGAAAGACTTCTCCATGGATTTCCATGCATACCAGGTCTATTACTGCAAGGTTCAAAGATCTTACCTGAAAGTTACCATCACTCTCTGAGAGGATAGCTTCTGTGGAGACCATCTTCCCTTTTAGTAAATCTCTGCATTTTGTTGACAATACGAAGACAGCCAGCACATATTCTGAAGTACTTAATAAAACACAGAATTGTAATTTTACAAATACTAATGCTTTACAGTTTTTTAATATGGCTACCATTTTTCAAGTACTTGTCTGAATCAAAGCTGAATACTAAACATTTTGAGGCTACAAGACTAACACAAATACTACCCCACGTTACTTTTGGCACAGGCATTTCAAATGTTCAGCTGTAAGTGCTTGTTTGTTCCTCTCAAAAGTTTATGAAGTCCTTGATCTAGAGGTCACTAAACAAATCTGAAAGCTGTAAATGAGTTCAAATGCAGTATAATGGGAAGTTAATTTTCACTGCCTTATCTCTAGATTAATCAGTTGAGGACAAAGATGAATTAAATATATTAACAAACTGATATAGCAATACAGAAGCTATATTTACCTGTCTCTGAACCATCCACTCCAACAGCTTTATATGAATTCATTTTCTCCTGTTGGAATAACACGTGCCTTGAACTTGGTTCCTGAACATCAGATAGGGTCACCCACATTATATCCAGCAGCACCGAATGAACCAATACCAACAGAACAGTTTTTTCTGATGCTGGTTTTGCCTCAGCAAGAGAAAAAGAGAGTTAAGAAGATTTACAAAACTCTATTTACTAATGTTTCAAATGCTATTGCAAAGGAGAACTAACCTGATACACATTCCAATCTCTAAAAAACTAACTCAAGTGAAAAATGGCCTCTTTACATCAGGGATCAGGGGCAGGCTGAAGACCTGATGTACTCTGAGACCTCAGAAGGCTTCAGGAAGACCTTCCAGTACCTAAAAGGGGGCTTACAAGGTAGCTGGAGAGGGACTTTTGACAGCGGCATGTAGTGATAGCACAAGACAGAACAGCTTTAAAATGAAAGAGGGCAGAGGAATGAAAATATGAGCTGCTCATGCTTTGTTTTGAAACAAAATTTTCTTCATAGAATATAACATGACCCATTGAAAATAAGTTCAGATGGAAATCATTTTATCCAACTCTACATAAGACGGTATAAAATCACCTTGTCCATTCCTGTAGCAGTGTGCCACTCCTAAAATCAAAGCCCTCCACTTCACCAAAGTGCAAGATAGCACAATTTCTAGTTGTGGAAAGCAAATTGCCATGGTTCCTGTGAAGCTCCAGCTGCTATTAGATATATACCTACCCCTTTCCATAGGGCAGCCCTGCACATACCCCACTCTACTGTCCCACTTGCAAGACACAGCTGGATAGGAGATCAAAGGATGCACTGAGCCCCCATGTTTTGTGTGGGAGTCATAGAAAGGAAAGAAGCATTGAGGTGCTGGTGCAGCATTTTTTTGTAGGTATTGAGCTGAGGCACTGCTGAGGCTGGAAGATAAGTGGCAGGGAGGGGGAACTGCCAGTGACTGCTCAGAAGGCCAGTGGGGGAAAAAGTGCACAGCAGAAAGGCCCAAAGACTACTGCTTTGAGAGCAAGCAATAGGCCCTCATGTACTGACTTCTGGTCATCAGTATTGCTTAAGATTAAGCACAAGAACTGGGCCAGTTCTTGTATTGTTACAGTAAAGCAAAAGTATCAGACTCCCAAAGTAGAGGTGGAGTCATTTTATACATCAGCCTTCAACAGATATTTCTTCCAACCTCTTTTACCACAGAAGGTCTTCAACATCCTGTTTGTAGAGGAGAGAATTCTAAATTTTCTCTCCTGTTTGTCCTCCTTGGTTGCAGCTCCGCAAGTAGGTGAAGTGCTTAAATATCTGTTACATAGCATTGACTCTGGGCATGAACAAACACGAGTAGGAAGTCAGTTATACAAGTTTTTTGTCCAGTGTGTGTCACCCTCATCCCCAATATAGAATAATGTCTCAATATCATATCTTGGCACAGATTGTCCATCTCCACACTTCTCCTTTATGGCTTTAGATTATGTAGGGTTGTGTTTTGATAGAATCTCAGAATGCTTTTGGTTGAATTGAACCTTAGAGATCACCTAATTCCAAGCCCTCTGCCATGGGCAAGTACACCTTCCACTAGATCAGTTGCTCAGAGCCCCAGCCATCCTGGCCTTGAGCACTTCCAGGAATGGAGCATCCTGAGCTTCTCTGGGCAACATGTGTCAGTGTCTCACCACCCTCACCATAAATTATTTCTTCCTAGTATCTAATCTAATTTTTTAAAATTTTTATTTTTTTCATACATTCAATTGTTGTACATCATTGCAGAGTGGAAGTGGCAAAAGGGTTTGCAGTTGTATTAGTTCTGATCCCACAGAAGTAAGAGGGGGTCATGAAAACCCCCAAGGAAAAAAAGTTTTTCAGGGAAATAATTGTATCATTCCCAGAGTTTTAACAAGCTTTAATTTGGATATATGCCTGTACTACTTAAAAGCATCTATAGAGCGGTAGCAACATAAAAGCAACTACCTGAAGAAATAGGCTCCAGCCTGCAAATGTTTGTACTCTATCCCTCAAGTACTAGATAATATTAGTACAATCAATAGAAAAAAATGTTGATTTCAATGCTGCTTCTTTTCAATTCAAAGGGAAACCATTTTCATAATTTTAACACACTTTCATCAAGGTTATAGTAAGTGGGAAGTGTTAATGGAGCCAGCACTGCAGTGACATGCATTCATATATGAGGACAATGAATTGTGGATCTTTTAAACATTTCACCCTGCCTCTAACCCCATAAATGATTCTATTTCAATAGTGTGAATTATTTTACATACACAGCACTCTCTTTAGTGCTTCCTCTAACACTTGTTAACCATTATTTAAAAAGAGAAAAATGTTCTTTTTCTGGTGATCTCTTTTTTATTAAGAATCTAGAAAGTATCTCGACAAATAAACAAAAAGCCCTTGAGAGTTGATGCACTAGATAATGGCTATGTTGAAAATCTCTCGTTAAAAGGTTTACTTTTTTCTATGGTCTATTCCTACAGGTTCAAGAAAAAAAATATTTAAACCCAGTCCACCAGACAGAAAGATTCTTTCTTTAAAGCTACGCTTTTCCATTTTGTGTAAATCCTTCTTTACCATTATGAATTAATTATCCATAAAAAGGAATAAGAGGAGTGATGTTCCTATTCTACAGCATGACATAGTCACAATGGAACTAGAAATTGAAAGGATAAATCTTGAAATGAATGGTGACATGCCTTATACATATATAAGTACTACAGAAAGATGACATTAACATTCCTCAGTTTTAATAAGTTCTTGATCTTGATTCAACTGAGAATTCAGAAGCTCAACTGTGATCTAATGCCCTTCCAGAAATAGCACAAAATAAAACTCTGATGTCATTAACTTCCTCATGGGCATGGGAGCATACTCAGATTTTTTCTTTCTGAGGAGTTCACTGAAAGACTACAAATATCACAGGAGCTAGGCCAGCCTGTGAGGCTAGGTCCCGCAACAAGCTCATGCCCCATGCAGGTACTTATGCAAGCCCTTAAATTACTCCCATTTAGTCCAAGCTCTTTTTTTTACTACAGAGTCATACTAACAATAAATTGTCATCCCCTCCTTTAATGGTAGTTTTTAAGTAAAGAGGAAAGAGAACCAAAGAAATACTCATTATTCACTTACCTAGGAGAGAAGGAAGGAGAACACAGCACTTAATTCCCTGCATCAACATGAGACATCTAAAGAGGCCATACAGCAGAATAAGCTTAAACAATTACGTTTGTGGCCTGAAGGGAGCACATAAACTAAACCGCAGCTAGAAGACACGAATCCCAGAGCAGAAACTGGCCAGATCCTCCAAAGAACACCAAGCTTCAGTGAGACCAATATTGAATATGAATTTCAGGCTCCTGCTATGAGTGGTGCTGCCTCACAGCAGCATCTCTAGCTACAAATTGGATCCAACTGATTACCTGTTTGATACCAGGCAATGTGTCAGCCTGATGATCCTTCATCTATCACACTTCCTTCCATAACATGGTCTAACCCAGAAGGTACATCCCATGTGGGTTGATCAGAAGTCAACCAACCAATTAACTCTTAGTTATTTATTAGAAAAATAGGTTTGGGGAATTCCTATCTCTGTCTCAATCCTCTCTTACCATCACTAATAGGAAATTGTAATGTCAATTCTGCCTTTTCACAGCCCATTATTCCATTGCTAACTCGACCTGTATGGGGGTGCAGGCTTACTGCAGCAGGGATCTTCTCTCTGTAGCTTTACACGTACTACTGAATAAAAAACGGGTCTGGGCTCACTGTTTGACTCTGAAGCCAAATGGTATCAACTAACATCCCTCTACATTTCACAGCACTTGGCCCTGGATCTCTTCTGGACTCCCTGTAGTATCTCTATGATATGGTTAATATTTTTCTCTTTTTTTCCAAAAATACTTTCCAAAGTATTCAAAACAAAATGAGCCTGTGTCACAGCCCCCTGCAGTACAGAATAAAAAGGTATGGATGTTACATGTGTCCTGAGGCACATCATGGATGCACGTAGGGTTATTTGAGGTCATAAGAGCTGCTGAGATAGTTCTGAACTTCCTGAAGTCTCTGGAGGGATCATGGTCTTGTCCCTATTGTTGACTGAAAATGGTCCCTGGCAAGTGGTCATTGTCTCACACTGCAGCAAATGGCCAAAGCCAAAACCTTTCTTTGGACAATTCACACAAGCTCATCCGCTAACCCTATCTCATTTAGACTATTATTTTATATAGCCTTATATTATTTCATACTAATAAACTAAACAGTGCCTGAGCTCATTCTCTGGCCAACAATGAGACTGGCTGGCACCATCTGCCGATAAATGAAATACTAAAACACCTCTTCCCTTCTGAAAAGGGTAGCCACAGCAAAATCAACTTCAGGGAATGATTTTGGACTACACTAACTCTTTAACCTCCTGAACCAGTTAGGATGGCTAACACTGCACCAGAGGCTTACTCGCAGTTTAACAGAATCAAGTTGTATATCTCTGGCCCAGGACTTTGCTCTGTTTTAATTGTAGTTGAAGACTCCTGGCTCCCATTGCAATCTAATTTGTAGCTACTGTGAGAAATAGTGGTGAGGGAACAGGGAGAAAAGGGAGTTATTACATTTGGATATTGCTCTCAGCAAACTATAAAAAACGAATCCTACAGTTCTTCCAACATTTGGGGATAAATTTGTCAAATTGTTAAACTCACTATCTATTCCTCCTCCTTCAGCTTTGTGCCCCTATAAATTTTAATGTACTTCTTCTCTATCAAAGGTATTATTTGGTATAAGTGACAAAGTGACACATTTGGTAGCTTTGTAAATATACATTTGAAGACTCCTGGCTGTCATAAAATAACTGGGCTGTCAGATTGCAAAGTCAGAGTGAAGCAAGGTGGTTAACTGAAATGAGACTCCCATGAAGAATTTTCTTGTCACTCTGTATGTGGAGGCATCTGCTGCAAATTCAGACTCTCAAGTCAACAGACACTTTGATCGCAGGATGATTTATGTCAGCCATCAAATGTCTGAGTGGTAACCACACATCTGTCACCAGGACAATGTGGCATAAAAGAGAATTTAATTGCTTTTGGATTATAAATAAAATGAACATTGCAGGAATAAATTATGAGATCACTGTTAATTTGTCGATCATGCTATCAAGGGCAAGAAAAACTATTGAGCATAAAAAACAAAGTTATTTTTGCTCCTAGGAGGTGCAGTTAGGAACATTTTCATAACAAATGGCAACAATCTCTTTTTGGTAGGTACATACAATTTAAAAAAAAATTGTCAGTGTTGATGAATCTGGCACGTCTGTCTCATTTAATCAACTACTTGCAGGTGCTAATGGAAGAAACAATCTGGGATAAAGGACTTGTGAAAGTCAGCTATTAAAGATATATTTAACATTTAGATCAGCTTCTCCTATTTTCTTCCTCCCACCCATTATTTAACACTGATGACTTGGAAGAGAACCACTTTGAGACAAAACAAGCTGTGTGCTCACCACCGTAGAAGACTAATTTGTGTGTAATGTTCAACCAAATTATGGGTGTCTATCATACCAGAATGACACAAGCAACCTAGGAAATGCATGTTTATTCCCTGTGTAGCCAGTGGAGAGGGGCCCAAACCTCAGCTGGACTATAGAGTTTGGATTTAGATGAGTACTTGAATGTGTACAAGGTGTCCATATTCTCATTGCCATCGATGGTTAGTAAGGGTTACATTCAATTGGCATAAGGTGGTGTCCAGTGTCCTTTTAGTTGCCCTAGGGTACCTGAGACATCAACATAGGGTTGGCAGAGAAGACTCATGATGTCTTCCCTTCTGGATCAACAGCTGGAGACCAGGCAGAATTCCCCAGGGCAGCAAAATGACACCAAATGCTGACATTAGGCAATTAAATCTGGCCTCTATTCAGTAAGGTCAAGCCCATCACTTTGTCCCTGGGCATGAAGAAGCCCACCTTCATTCCTCAGATTCTCCAAAGCATCCTGTAAGTCCAAAAGTATGTCACTTGAGTGTTGCAAAGCTCAGGTAGGGTTTCCACAACAGGCAGCACGAATACAGAACAATGTCCCTGCAAAGCATGACATAAGTGCCATAATTTCCCGAACTGCAAAAACAGAAAGGAGCAGGGAGAGCTGTATTTATCCCTGTGACACTGGTCAGGTCACAGAAATCCATTCTCCAGTCTCCCTTGTTTTCATTTGTCTTTTAAACTTCAGCAATTTGTGAGAGTCACCTTTCGTA
Organism: Cephalopterus ornatus; assembly: GCA_013396775.1. NCBI lineage: Eukaryota > Metazoa > Chordata > Aves > Passeriformes > Cotingidae > Cephalopterus > Cephalopterus ornatus. The sequence goes on from VZRE01004678.1 coordinate 106,785, forward strand.
GAGAATGTTTAGGCTCATGGGGTCCAAATCTCAGTTTCACACAGAAAGTGTTAGTGTAGCAGCATAATAATAATAGCAATAACAGAACTCACCTTCCCAGCACTTTATATATAGACTGATTAAGTGTTTGGTGCAAGCCCCAAGTTAAATGAAATTGATGTCAACTCTTGATCCCATACCAAGTGCCAGTTACTGTATCACACTACAGCATAATCTGTAAGCATGATTTGATTCTCATATAGTCCAAATCAGAGGTGTAAATAATACATAGAGTGTATACATGAATAATCACTGATAGAAAGAGATTAGAAGACTAGTCTAGGGTGAGTTATTCATTTTGAGGGATTTAACTCCCCAATTTAACCCATTTTTTTCTCCTCAGCAATGATTGGCATCCAGGTTTGCAGCCTAATTCCACTTGCAAACTGACTTAAGTGTCATAGAAGCAGCAGAGAGTTGTTAAAGACTGCCTCAGGGAATACCACTGTACAGAGTTTGGGCTCTCTGGTAGCACAAGAAGTCCATGTCACGTTCTTTTCCAAGAGCTGCCTAAGGTGAGTGACAAGGAACAGATGCTGTTTTCTCAGGTCAGTTTATTTTAACTCACATGCAATAGCTGAACAAGTTGATTCAGTTTATCTACAGGACCTTAGCTTTATCAAAATATGAGGGAAGAAAAAACTGTCTTCAAACCTTATATGGTTAATTTTGTATCTGAATATTAATTGATTTTCAGCATGCAGTCACAATTACATGGTATTATGCTTTTTATTCACCTCTAGTAAATTAATTATCAATACGAAACATAGGTAAGAACTCTGTCTGGATCAGTACCACCAAAGCCTACTCACTGAGTTTGGACACTTAAGCAGAAAGCCTTTCTCATCTCCAGAGGAAGAATTTCTGCAAGTAAAAGTGCTACAAGAAGTGAGCAGGTACACAGGTTAACAGACTTCTAGAAATGAAGGGTCAGAGAGGATCAGGTGAGTAGATAAGGCATTAGACGCTTTCAGTAAGACATAGAGATGTCTGAGGAAATATGAGGCAACTATTAGAGACAAAATGCTGGGTTCAGTAAGAAGCTGAAAGTACTGTGGGAGTGCAGGGAAACCACAGAAAGGGAAAATAAAGATCTAAAGGCCAGAGCAAAGATGAGATCATTACAAGCTCTTGTTAAGAATAAAAGTCTTCTCTCAATGCTCCCACCCTAAAGCCTCTTCACATAAATTCTTACACCCAACAAGTAAGTATAGTTTTAAATTAGAAAAAAAACACTCAGATCAGGCATTTGTAAGTTCATTCTAATGGGAAATACCATGTATAAGAGCAAAGTGCTGTGGAGTTAGTGGTGTTTTTGACATTGAAATTCTTTCAAAACAGAAGATGGAAATTTTATCTACAGTGACATAACATAGCCAATCTTCACTAAATCAAAGGAATAGACAAAATGGTTTCCTGAGGAGCTTTTCTGAGTCTTGGCTAAACAAGTGGCAAAGGGCTTAGAGGCTGTTTTACTGCACGACTGTTTTCCTAACACCGGTTCAGTTGTCTCCTGCAGATCCATCCAATCTCCATTGAGAGCCAGAGGTGGAAAAATCACTTGTGACACCTTCATTCTCCACTTTAATGATGGAATTACAGCACTCTTGATCTTTTCTACATATATTTCTTTCACTGCTTTCAGAGAGAAGTAACTTTGCTCAATAATCAGACATTTTAAACCAAAGCATTTATCTTCAAGCACTGAGGTACCAGTAGGACCTCTGGCTTCACAGGCTTTTAGATTTGCAGATGGAATGCATTTATTCACTTTTTTTTTTACTCACTGCCCCTAATGAATGATAATGATGTGATGCATTATCAGCTGGGTTGATAGGAGGTGCTTGGAAAGACTGATATCCCAAGCTATTTGAATACAATAGGAGAAAACCTTTTTCAGTCCAGTCTTTTGAAGGGCAAGTTGAAAATAGAAATCCTAGTGACCTCTCTATCATATTTATCTGTTCAACAGCAGAACTGAAATATAGTAGTTAAGACCCCCCAAAAGGAGCAGGCAGCCTTTTTGAGGAAATCCTTTTACTTCTTTCTCCCTTCATAATATTCAGCCATTTCTCATTCTTGCTGTAAGACTTTGACATGCCAAAGCTATTCAAAGTTCACCTGGTGACCCAGACTGACAAATGTCACAAATTTATCTATGACAGGACTATTTGGAGGATGTACAAAATCATGCAAAGATGTTACCCGTAAGGGCAGGTATTGCCTCAGTTTCCAACAGAAAACGCTGGAAAAGGAATTAAAACTCCTTTTGCATTGCCACCATTTCTGCATATGGAGTAGCAAGACTGATTATGGCATGGCAAAAAAACCAACAAGGCTGTGAGCCAGGAGATCTGAAGACACTGGGAAAATCTGACAGAGTGCTAGTGTTTACTGGGATAGTTAGTTTTCTTCATAGTAGCTACTGTGGGTTTTGGATTTGTGCTGAAAACAGTGTTGATAATTCAGGGATGTTTTTGCTATTGCTGAGCATTGCTCACACAGAATCAAGGCATTGTCTGCTTCTCACAACTACCCTACCAGGGAAAAGGCCAGAGTGGGGAAAGGAGTTGGGAGGGGACACAGAAGGTTTCAGTTTGGCGATGTTTGACTTCTTTGCTTCATGGGAAAAAAACATGCCATTCTCATCTGTTTTTTTGATGCTGATCTCCTAAATTTCTTCCATTCAAATGTCCCAGACTCTGCCCTTTGGGTCCTAACTGTGTCTCAGATGAAGGGGACAGGGCACAGTAGAAAGTGTGCCTGCTGCTATGGTTTCTTGGTGGCTCTCGGTTACAGCCTGGCTCTCTGGTGTCCCACTGCATGCTGCTACTCAATACTGCTGTTTCAATAATCAGCTGGGGGGCTAATTAACATGTAGGCTAATGAAATAGGTAAAGTACAGACCTACTAGCAATAGAGGACTTCTGGTCGTCTGTTTATTAGTGAGCATTACTTTTGTATCTCTGCATAGAAAAAAAAAAAAAGGAAATAAAAGTCTGAAGGTAAAAATATATTGACAGCAGAATTTCAGTGTGAGCCATTAAAATGCACCTGAACATGACCATCCTGCTGTTGCTTTGAATCGCTTCCCGCAGCTTTCTGTGGATTGTTAGTCAAAAAGAAAATACTAGCAAGAAAATGGAATTAGTCCCTGGACAATACAAATGCGACTAGACTTGGGTTCATGTGTTCTGATTTCACACTGTGTTGCTTGAGGATATACTGAGTGCTAGCATGAGGCAGTATTCATCCTGACTCTGGTTGAAGTTGTGTCTTTTTGCTAACAGCCATAAAATTCACTAAGTGAAAGGTCAGGCATTTTATTTGGGGAAAATACATTATATGAATTTCTCCAATGGGAATTTGTAGCAAAATAAAAGCAGTCCTTCCTAAGACTCTTGAATTGTGATGAAAAATAACATCACAGCCCTGTTTTGGCATCCTTAACACTCGGAAAAGCAGTGCCTGATGCTAACTGTTACTGAGGGTGCAGCATGGCTGTCATTGTGCATGAGGTAACATTTATCCAAATCTATTTACTTTTTTCATTCTAACCAGAAAAATATTTACTATTTACTGAAAGTCCATTTTATGGAGTTTTTTATTTTTGATGAATATTCAAGCAAGTTTATTACAGTGTAGCAAACTTTCAGGGAATCAAAGATGTATTGCCTAAAAAAAAAAAAAAAAAAAAAAAGAGAAAATTTCTTCACAT
>VZRE01004678.1:110570-138671 GCA_013396775.1 Cephalopterus ornatus
AAAAAAGAGGATGCTTTCTGCAATCCAAACCACTGCTTGTGTACTTTCAGAAGCTTTATAGCCACTCTGGTAAGGTATGTTTCTTCACATCTGACATAAGGACAGCTCCCAGATAACACAGAATTAGTCTTTATACGAACCACTTTTCTCCACCCTTGGCTCACTTCTTCCTCTCCTGCTTCCCCTATAATGCTTTAGTGCCTTGAAAAACAGCTAGAACTGCCATGCTACTGTCAGTATGTGCTAGCAATGACTTGGGTTTTCACCCAGATGCCAGGAGAATTTGTACTGACTGCAGGAGAATGGGGGCATCAGCTCACAGCATTTTCATTGGGAATTCATGGGTGTCATAAGTTTCCAAAAACTAGCAGAGGCAAAAAAAAATGTTTGGTATATTTTTACAGGATTTTTGGAAGTATTTGAATTTAAAAGGATGCTGACTGGAAGTGTTTGGTCTTTCCTTCATTAAGGAAAATATGAGGTTCTTTTTGTCACCAGCTAAAGTAATTATTTTGGAGTTCTCTTGCTAAAACTTCAGGCCAATGCAGAGACACTGGCTGGGCAGAGTGGTCATTTAATGTTTTTTTTGAGAGCATGCTATGTTCTCTGGCTCCAGTCTATGTTCATCCGAGAGGTGACTCTCAGGTGGTGAGGCTAATGCACCATTCCTTTGAAAATTGCTCCATTTCTTGTATATAGGTACACATGTTTTTATGCACATGCCTAAAAAAATGCCAGGTTTGCAGGAAAACCAGAATTGAGTTTTAAATAATTCCTGGTACAATTGCAATTCAAAATTAATGTTATTCAAAATGAATAGCACTGCACAATGTTGTTTGAATAGTAATGGCTGCAATAGAGGTTGTAGTTTTGGAACTATATTATTAGCAAGAAAGCTTGAATTACTACCACTACCTACACATTTTCATTATATCTAAAAAATATTGCTGTTTCACTATTTTTACTCCGCTTAAGGTATGGTTGAGATGTCCATGAATTGTGAAGCAGTATTCTGGGCAGAATTTTAAGTAGGTTCTATGGAAGTGAATTTGATGTTAATAAAGCAACAACAGGTTGGGGTTTTTAAATGTAAATATTTTATGTGTGTGCCCTATAGGGAAATAAAGAGAAAAAAAAAGGTACAAGCTGTATAAATGAAGTGCTATAAGAAACAAAAATTAACTCATCTAACTCCAGTTTGGCAAAGAAACCTGATTATTTGAAAACATTAAACTATTACCTCTTGTATTTTCAGGTAAACAATTTCCAATAATTTTAGTTACTTAATTATACACAATATCCTCAGAGCAGGATATCTGGGCTTAGACCCTACAGTCCTGTACAAGAAAAGGCTGTATCATCTATGCATTAAAAACAGATCCCAAAGAAAAAGACAGATATCCCAAAAGATAGCTCAGGTGGGTGGGTCAAAGTGTCAAGTGAGCCCAAGCAGACAATTAAAACCCTGGGAGGTCTCATTCAGTGCATTAATACCAGAAGAACTTCTGCTGCTGTTTAGTTGACCCATAATAAAATGACAGGAAAGATGCCACCTCTCCATGAAGATTTTAAGCAATACTGTACCTTGGGAGCTCGCTTACTTTCTAGTGACATAAGCACTCAGTTGGGAATGGACTGTGGGAGAAGAGCACAGGACAGATTTTACTGATCCTGGATACTGAGGGAACTTTCTGGCACTCCAGTGCCAGCAGTGCCAGCATCACGGTCCAGCTGGTGTAAGACCAAGACTCTTCTCAAATTTTTGCATCCACTTTGCTTGGATATTACTTTAGTTACAATCATAAGCTTGTCTCCAGCAGTTTCTTGGAGAGGAAGAGCCAGGCATATTCAGCCTTTTAGTTCTTAGTTGCAGAGCTGCTTTTAATTGTTTAAAATGCAAACATATGCAAGTTGATTGAGTTCCCCTGCGTGACCATCTTTCCTTGGAAGTATTATTTCTGTGTTTCTATACGTGTTTTCAAAAAAAAAAAAAAAGAAAAAAAAGAAAGAAAAGAAAGAAAAGCATGTTGGGTTGATTTCCAGATAAGGTAACCTGGCAAGAGAAGATGTTTGATATCAGGGAGCAACCACCAGCACTGCAGGTTGGAGCCTGAATCTCAAATGCATGCTTATTACCATTCAACAATCTATCTACATATGGGGACAAGCTTTGCAGCTATGTATGGAAAATGCCTAAATGATTTCTGCACGGTAAAAGCAGATCACATCTACTTTGAAATAGTGGCTTTTTTAACTTGCATAACTTGTTAGGGGAGTGAGAGAGGGCAATGTGGAGCTCTCTAAAGCTGTCCCCTGACAGGCTTCAGATCTCAGCTTCCCAAGGGAAGAAAGCTCCAAATGTTTTTTGGACTTCAAAACTCCAGATGTTTTTCCAAAGGTTTTTGTAATTGGATTGTCATGACTTGCAGTTATTTTTAAGTTCTAATAGAACCCATGGGCTCAAAACCGGACCAAAGCAACAGGCAAAGCCAGACACACACTGGTTAACAGAGATAACATGGCAGTAGAGGTAGAATCTCTCATAACTTTTGTCAGCAACAGAACCTGATCGAAATTAGTCTGTTTTGACTCTGCCTGGAGTCAGTGTAAAAGTGTTAAAGGTGATTCATCCCATCCTAGGATAAGTATTGACTTTGGATAACCTATCCACTTTCATTGACTATAGAGGGAAACAGCACAGACCTGATGCTAAAGAGTTAAAAAATGTTGAGTTGATGATATGAGTAAAATATAGCCCATCCACAATTCCAGCTAGGGAGAATTTTAGGTCTTCATTAGATATAGGTTGTAAAATAGTAGCACTGTGGGAATACATTGACTTGACAGACATGAAGACAATATTTTTCCTCCAGAACACAAAATTGTTCCCTTAAGATAAATTTTTATTTACATACTCACTAATATGCAAGTTAGGCTTTAAGTAAATGTTCCGTTATGCAGGCTGACTATTCTAAATGATATTGCCACAAGTCTGATTTCCTTTATCCAAAAAGAAAAGAATGTTCTCTTCAGATGCATGCAGGGAAGTATTAGGACTTCAGTGATCAGGAGAATACATGAACATTGCACAAAGAAGTTTAAATCAAATGACACATAAAGTGAATGACACCTTCTATTTCTAAGCAAGGTATCTTTAAGCTGTGAAGAATTTGTAATGGAATGACCAATACTGACAGGAATGCTTTATCCCCATTCTTTGATTTTAAAGTATTGCAAGTCAGAATTGATGAGGACCCCTCTGAAGTAAAAAGAAGAACTAAGTTCAGAGCTGCTCTCTGTGCAGGTCAGACATAGAAGTGAACTGTGTTAGAGAGCTGCAAATGACTGCTTCATAATTTAAGAAAGGTGGTGAAAAGAGTTTTTAACCTGAATCCACATGTGAAAGTGAATAGAGCTAAGATAATTACAAAAACTACAGGCCGTTGCACTTGAAAAAAGGAACAGAAAAAAAAGACAAAAAAATCATACTCAACTATCCATTGAAAAAAGACAAACCACAGCACATGCAGTAGAAAAGCAACAAATATTAACAAACACAAATCTGTCTTCAGAGAGGGCGCAGACCAAGACAAACTCTTCTCAGGAATGCACAATGAAATTACAACATGCAATGTACACCACCTGAAATATGAGAAATTCTGGTTATATACCAAGATTATTTTTTATTCACTAAGAATGTGGTCAAATAGTGTAACAGATTCTCAGAGAGATTTTACAGTCTCTGTCCTTGGAGATACTCAAAAGTCAATTGAACAAGACTCTGAACAACCTTCACTAACTGGTCCTGTTGTGCGTAGGGGTTGGAGTAGATGACCTCTGGAGATCCTTTCAAACCTAAATTATTGGGTGAATCTACAAACAAATGCATGAACACTTACTAAAGGTTTGAGTGATCTGCTTTTGCTGGGTTTAACAAAGTACATTTATTGAAAAAATGTCAGTTCCCTGAAAGAAAGACAGCTTACAGAAGGGCTCTGATCTCATCTATCTCATGTTTTTTTAAAGATTCCCACTTGCCAGAATATTCCTGTCGTTGTCCTAAATTCAAAACAGATTTTTGTTTCAGGAAATTTTGAAATAAAAATGTTTGGAAACAACCTCAAATAAAATGTTTGGATTAGGGTCATGAAAAGAGTTTACATTTGTTTTGACGCGTGGAAAAAGATGTGAGTCAACCTTTATCCAAAAGAAAACCTGGGGAAAAAATCTGTATTAACAAAATATCAGATTTAGCGAATTATTTGGGTGTGTTTATATTTTGAAAGAATGTTTTGTTTTATTCAAATGGTCACTGAGCCAGAGAAGCTGTGCTTGTAGCAAGAGCAGAGCAGAAGGAGGTGGACAGAAGGCAGCAACAGATCAAGAGACTTGAAGATAGTCTCTCCTTCTTACTTAGCTATCTGGGAACTAGCCCAGACTCAGCAGAGTAATTTTTTTATTCTAGTTTTCCAATACATCAGGACAGGAGAGTGAGAAGGTACCAATCCTTTGCTTTGTGCAAGGTGTCAATGGAGCTCTGAACAACTAAACTGGTAATTAAGCTCATGATAAGGTGGGAAAACATCCAATTTTGGTCCCTGCCCTAGTAACCAGAAAAGTAATATTTTATGCTGCAAACTGCTTTAAATTTTCCCTCAAACACACTGCTCAATATCACACTGCATCATATGTGTTGACAACAACATTTTCCAGAGGCATGGATTGCACTCTGGTGGAAGAAATGAAGATTCATCTTCACTATCTCGAATGAATAGGTCTTTAGGTGAAATGCAGCGCATAAGAAATACTTTGTCCTCATACAACAACTTATAAGTCTAAGACTACCTTTTTTCCATCTTAAAACTGTCATGAAGGGCTTTGATTGGTTGATCTGAGGTCCTACAACCCTTCTGGGCTCTTGTTCTATGGCACAACATGCAAAAATTTCTATTTATATCCAATTCTGAACACCTCACGTCAATTTATGTCTGTTGTCTCTCAGTACCCCATCATCCACCACAGTGAAGAACTTGTTTCCTTAATGGTCTCCCTGTAGGCACTGGGGGGCTGCTGCTGCTAGGTGATCCAGAAGCCATTTCCTCTACAGAATTGTCAAGCCCCATTCTATCAGGCTTTCCTCAGTCCCTGACCATCCCGATGGCTCTCTCCTGAACTTGCTTCTGTTTATCAACAATTTTCTTGTACTGAGAGGCACAAAGATGAATTCAGTGTCTTGATGTGGTCTAGCATATATCAATCATTTCCCTGGATTTCTGGGCTGTGCTCCTGATTATGTTCCTGATGTAGCTCAGGATACTATTGGCCTCTTTTGCTGCCAAGGTGCAAGACTGGCTTGTGCTCAGTTTTGGAAGCTGAGTTACATCACTAACTGCAACATACCACCTCTCCTTGTATGATCAAGTGCTTCCTTAGGCTCTTTTTCACCAAACAATGCCTGTAGGAGTGCAAATGCACATTGGAGGACAGACAAGCCAGCCAAGAGGCCTCTCTTTGGGGTAGGGAGGAAGTAGAGGACTCCATTGGAGTGCATCTTAGAGCAGATCTGGAGGCAGTGTAGCCAGTGGCACCAGGAATGTCAGGTACCAGAAAACGCTGCCAGCTGGAGAGGTACCAGAAGGACATCAGTAGTACTAGAACATCAAGCAAAACAGGGAGTTTAGGGAACAGGGAAAAGTGTCTGAATGCCTAAAAGAAATTGCCTGGCCTCAGCTCTGATTAGCACTAGCGATCCAAGGAATCCCACCTCTTCGGTGATCAGACAAGCTAACCAAGGAACTGGATCCAGTATTAGGGAACGAGTGTCCAGAAGCCAGGTATAAAAAAACAGGGGATGGGGAGAATGTACAGGAGATAAAGGAGGATGATACAGACAAAACAGCCAGATAGACATGGCTGAATCATTTTTGAGGAGAAGGTAGAAACAAATTCATAGGAAGCATGGGAAGGAGAAGTGGCAGCCTGGGAAAGAGGGAAACACACACAAAGCAGAAATTGATGGAAAAGTGCACAAATGGGATTAGAAAGAGGTAGCGTGAAGCAAATTGAGACTGTAACACTCTTCATACTCCCTGCCAGTTGGACATCTGTCTGTTTTCCTGAGAGAAAAAAGAGAGGACGTTTGTGAAGGGTGATAATTTTGTATGTACACAGAGGGTTTTCATCTTGAGAAGAAAAAAGGTCTCTGTCCTTATGTTTTAGGTTTTCTGTTTAATTACACTTAATGGCATCTTCCTCAGCACATTACACAACAGAGCAGCTGTCACTAAAACAGGATCTTTCTACTCTGAGTGTCTATTGGCCTATCATTTTTGCTTTGATGGTGACAGAAGCTGTTGTGAACTACCTATGATCGTATCTGGTGACTTCTTTCTGCTTTCTGTCCTCCCAGCAAAAATGGAAAAGTTGCTCACAGTGGTTTTTTTTAGAGAGATTTTCTTTTCAGACTTGTCTGCAACATTCTTCTTGATACAACACTGCTTTTTCAGCAACCTGACTTCTGAGATTAGGGTGAAGAATTGATTACTAGTCTTTTCTATTACAAAATCCTGCTTCCTCTGCCTTCATCATGAGTGAAAGAAAGGGTGAATAAACTCACTTAGCTTTTCTGAGGTATAATAAGAAAGACTAAGAAATTTCTTTTACCAGAATTGAGGTCTATAGACAATCTTGAAAAAAATCCTGCTCACCTGGTGTCATGTAATCCATGGAAGTATTCAAGGCCAGGTTGGATGGGGCCCTGAGAAACCTGGTCTAGTGGGTGACATCACTGCACATCGTGAGGGGGCTGAAACAAGATGATCTTTAAGGTCCCTTCCAACCCAAACCATTCTGAGGTTTCTATGATTTCTACGGCAAAGACAACTGTAGCATTGTTATATGTACAAAAGCCAAGCAACAAGATCATTATCTGCATAAGAGTTTTGCTAGCCCTAACAGGAATACTCTGATGAGTTCTACATTGAAAATTATCTTGAACATTTCAGACAAATCATGCCAGTTGCAAATCAGAGGCTGTACCGTATCAGTGCACTCTATTTTCCCAATACTTTCTGCATTTGTAGAACAATGGCACATGAACTGTCAACTGAGATGAGAAATATTCAATTAGGAAGAAAGATGCAAAACTGGTTTTGTCAATAAGATTCAATAGCTTTTGGATCCTTACTAAGGGGTATGTAAATCGCAAGTGTCTGCCTTTAACTCAAGAAGAAATGTCTTTCTAAAGTCTTTGAGCTAATTGAATTGCAGACTTTTGCAAATGAAAAAGAATATTATTAACATTCTGAGCTCTGTATGCTTCAGAGAGCACATTAGAAGACTATATTAGTTTCTTCTGGCCTTATCATCCTGGCTTCATTTAGATTTTCAGCTGGAGTTTGGGTGTGAGTTTGTGATCAAACAGAGACTTCCCGATTTGGGATGCTGTTTTCATGACATCAAGCAAGATCTCAGACATGTTGGCTCCTCTACCTCGTACCCCACACGTCAAAACATGTCTAGTGTGTTTGCAGACCCTCAGATCTCCTTCAACACATTGCTACTAGGCCCTCTACAAGGCAAGGAGAGAAGAAAATGAGTGAGTGGGCACTCTCATCTGATAAATTGATGTAATTTTTTCATATAATCTGATAAATTGCTATAGTTGCTATATGTATATTCCTTACAGCTAAAAAGAAGCTGGTAGGATTTTCTTTTGAGGATCTCTAGTGGTTAGCAAAACAGACATTTGATAAACCATTCTGTCTGCCAGGTAACTAAAGCACAGTTACGTTACATCATAGCTTTTCATCACTGAATTTCTGGAGTTGTGTGTAACATAAAGCAGATTTATCACTGGATTCTTTTCCTATAAAAAGTCTCTTGACAAGGAAAGCATATGATGACAATGCAGTGACCTATGCGGCGTTTCTGTAAGGTCACAGTTGTGATGTCTGTCTAACACAGTGTCACTGATGTCATCTTCCCTGCATAAGTAGCATTTTGTCAGCACTGTGTGATGCTTTGAAAAAGTACACTACAGAAATGTAAAGTAATAATAAAATATTTTTGCATTCTTATAATGCAATCCCATTTTTCCAGTCTTTAATCACCGTATATGCATGTTTCTACTGTAATTTAGAGAAGAAATTAAACACACATTTAAGTCAAAGTACTAGGGGGTTTTGTCATTCTACCTTGTATTTAAAGTTGAGCACTTTTTTGAAAGCTTCTTCATTTTAGTTTGTATATTTAACCTCAGTGTTCACTTATGGCCATGTTGATAAAATGCAGTAATTAAAAGGGTCGTGATGCAGGTGGAGTCAGAGGAAAACATCAAGAGAAGTCTAAGTACAAGCATTATGATACCAGGGGTTAATTACTCCTAGAACGTTTGGTTTCTGTGAAATTCAATATCTTTTTATCCTGGCAGCTGAGAAATAACATTAAACTTCCAGTAACTGGCTGCATGGAATACCCTTGGAACTGAACAATCTTGAGTTTCTATCACAGTACTGAGCTAAATTCTCCCTGAAGGTTCTTTTCCTGTGGTCTGAAGACCTTCCTAGGCTTGCTGTTGTTAGATTGAGTGATGAATTAACTGCTAATTTAAGAACTCAGCATGGAACTCAGTTCTTATTGAAGAAATCAGCATGGAAAACCCTACAGAGGGTGGGAGCAAGGACAGATAGCCTTGGAGGAGTACAGAGAAATTGTCCAAGTAACCAGGGATCAAGTGAGGAAAGTAAACCCCGGATAGAATGAAATCTGACCAAGGGTGTCAAAAACAACACAAAAAGCTTCTATGTATATAAGTACATCAGTGAGAAAATGAAGACTAGGGAAAATGAAGGCTGTCACTGGAAGGAAACAGGAAACCTAATTAGGTGGGATACAGAGAAGGCTGAGGTACTCAACAGTATTGGGACTGGCACTGTTTGGTATCTTGATTGGTTGGCAGCATGGACTGGGGGATCAAGTGCACCCTCAAGCAGGTTTGCTGGCAACACCAAGCCATGTGGTGCGGCTGACATGCTGGGGGGAAGATGTGCCTTCCAGAGGGACCTGGACACACTTGAGAGATGGTCCCAAGCAATTAACATACAGACAAAAAATGAATGCCCCAATGTTTGTTCACCAGGTATGTTTAATTTGCCCTTTTCATTCTCTCTTCTTACCTGCTACTTTCCACCACATAAAAGTGGGACATGAAAAATGCCTCTACTGGAAGGCAAACAGTAAAATTTCCTGTGCTTAACTTGGGGAGAGTCCAATACATGCTTTCTCTCTCAGTAATTTGCATGGATGGCTGCAAAGTTGTGCAAAACCTCTGAATGCAGTTAAGATTTATATGGTACTGGTTGTATAAGCTTATTTGAAAAGGATTGTCAATGTCACTTTAAATTTGACACTGCATCATCAAATGTGGACCAATATTCCGAATGACAAGCTTTCAAGACCAAGTTTGCTCATGTTTTTACTGATTCTTCCTTCCCCTGGCTCTTAGGAAGATTATTCCTTCTTGCACTTGCAACTCAACTGTGGAAACCCTCACAAAGATCCCTGGAAATGTGGAGTTGTCAAGGTCTGCTTGGAGCTAGGCGGAAGAACATTCATGCTCAGTGTCAGGCTTCTGTTTTTCTTCACTAACGCAGGTTTTTGTCATTTGCTTCTGACACAGTGAGGTAATGAGAAATTATGTTCCTTTCCAATGTTAACAAGTTCAAGATGTATCTATTATTCTTCTATTTTTCTATGATTCTTTCAGCCTTTCTTTTTGTAGAATCTAATTTTGGATTACAAAACTTGCCAGCCCTACTAAGGACATGTAAAGCTCAACATGTCTAGAAGTAATTATATTCCAAATAAATAATGCTTAAGTTAAAAAGCCTTAACTTCCCTTTAAGTAAATATCTTATCTACATGTTTAGCAGTGAAACACTGAACCCAGTTTGTTTCAATATATTAGGCGGTAAATTGTGAGCTCAGTCTCTGGATATCTGACAAATCTGTCTCTGATTCAGAGACATTTTACATTCAAGCCTGTAGCCCAATTCAGCCCTCAGGTGATAAAATTTACCTCCTCAAGGAGCACTGAATCCTCAGTTCTAAATTTGAACTGCTCAGGGTCTCTACTGTTTGAAAGAGATTCATGAGCTAGGATGAAGTTTGTAATCCTTTGCTCAGTCAGGGCTCTGTGTCTGATCCCTGGCTAATCTGACTCATTTAGGGCCCCTAATTTAGGAATACGGATCAAGAAAGACCAGAAGGTTTGTTGGTCAAGATGCAGTCTCCACCAATAGTGACATCAGCCATGGTCAAAACTGAAATTTGTACATTCAAAACATATTCTAAATCTGCTATTATTTTAACCATGCCATGGTTACCTTTTTTTCAGGTCAGTTCTGAGTTAGTCACCAAACCACTTCTCATCAGGGATTGGTTTAGTAGTTAAAGTAAGCTTCAGATCTCAAGCTTCATCCTTTTTTTACTTATAAAGAGCAAAATAATACTGCAATAATTTTTCTGTAGGCAAAAATCTCATTTTGGGGACGTAAGGCACAAATGATTTCACAGTTTTTGTTCAAACTTTAAAAAGAAAATTCAGCTTCAGGCACCACTTAATCACAGGGAAATTTCACTTGAAAAAGTAGAGAATTTATTGAAATATATCTGTTTGAATGTAATAGAGGCAGCACTGGTGCTGAATGATATGCATTGTTAAAGAATTTCATTAAGTCAAGGTCTCAAGCATAGTATTTCATAAAGAGGCTGAATTTGTTGCAAATTCAGTAGTCATTTTTTGTGTAACACACTCAACTTTTCCCAAAGAAACAGTCACAGAACAGAATTACTAGAAAGTTCCTTTAAATCCTACCAGGGAAAGAAGCTGTTCTAATCTTGATGCTTGAAAAATATTTTGCTTTACAAATCATTCCCTGAAGACAGTGTATAGAGCATAAGAATAGAAGAATTAAATTGAAGGGGAAAAAACTCGCTATTTTCTCAACTGTTAAAAGAAGCATACAGTCATTTTGTACCTTGCTTAACTGCCATTTATACCAAATATCAAGTTTCCAATTTCATTAGACTGAAGGAGGAATCAGTGTTAAATAATTGTACCCAGGGAAAGAAAACAACTTAGACATGAGATTAATTCCCTGATGTCTCCGGAGATAATGTCCACTTTCCCGGCATAGTGGTCAGACTTTAAGCCAGCTGACTCCTCTGAAAGAAAATAGTAATAGTACAGCAGCCCAAAAAGTTTTCATTCAGAAGAAAATAAAAGATTGAATGTGATAAAAAAACCAATCTAGGAGAACCTGTTGTTTAATAATACATGAAGATGATCCTCTTAAGGACAGTTTAATTTCCCCTAGTTTTAGCTGTCTAAAATTCAGGTGCAAGCCTAATGAAGAGTTTCTCTACCACAAGAGGAAAAAGGTCAGTGCCTTAGTCAGCAGTGTAACCTATCTTGAGTTTGTTGTCATCAGAGCTCTTACAGACTGGAATTCACTGCTAAAACAGTGGGATTTGGTTTATATGTTCAAGCAGGATGGTACAAAAGGATAAGGTTTTTCAAAACTACCCTGGGGACAGATTCAAGGCTTGAACAGCACCTTTTCCAAACAAATACTCTGTTTTGAAAAATTTCCTGTGGGGAAAAAAATTGTATTTAACAAAAAGGGATTCGGGATGCAATTGAAAATGAAATGAAATAATGAAATGAAATGAAATGAAATGAAATGAAATGCTCACAAGTTTTTGAACATTTGTGTTCAGTAACCATCCTTACTCATGTAACACAGTATAAAAGCTGTCCAGTCCCATGGGATCCGCAAAGAATCCTCATCAACCTGTTTCCCTGTGCATTTCCACATACAAGAGATTACAAGAAACTTCAACTCTATTAAAACAAGTGCATTTATACTTGCTGTGTTGCAGTGCTGCCAAATGTGTAAAGGCTGGTGTGGACGGTTGTGAGGCACATCTATAATGGACACACCAGGGATGCAGAAGTCACTTACCCTGGACTTCATTCCTTGCTCTGACACTGAGATACTGAGTCACTCTCCTTTCAGTATCTGTTTCCCAATTATAAAATGATTATAGATATATCACTACAGACTGGTGATGCCTCATAGGGGTATTTCTTGCAAACTGTAATTAAGAAACTCCTCTGAAATATATTGTGTTAATATCAAGGAGACTGACATAGGAAAGTAAAACACCTCTATGAAGCACCAGGCAGTCAAAAAATTGGATGGCTTATACATTTATTAAAAACAGGTCTTCAAAAACAAAATGCCTGTTGTCCAAAGATAATTCATGCTTCACAGCATATCTCCAGTCATTTTCACTTTATCCTGTGTAAAACA
Source organism: Cephalopterus ornatus (assembly GCA_013396775.1). Lineage (NCBI taxonomy): Eukaryota > Metazoa > Chordata > Aves > Passeriformes > Cotingidae > Cephalopterus > Cephalopterus ornatus. The sequence continues at coordinate 122,948 of VZRE01004678.1, forward strand.
AAAGATTCTGAATGTAAGAGAAATGCATTATATACACATTGCTCTAAAGCAATCTGAAACCAGACATCAGGGTTCATCTGATTTGTTAAGAAAACTATTTGTTACCTATTGGTGTGAAAATCATGTTTACTGCTTATATTGCCTGAGGCAAACCGCAAAGATTCAAAGTTAATTTTCTTTCATAAATAAAACATTGCAAAACTCTTTACTGCACTGTACTTTGAGCACAGGCCCAAGTGTTGGTGTATGGATGCCATCTACTGGGTAAGACTTAATTGTGGAAACCTGTAGGGTCTTATTCTCTGCAACATCCCTGCAATCTAACTAGGTGACCGTGCCCAATTTTCAGAATTCATAATATATTCCGTCTAATGTACTTTTTTTTTTATTTTTTCACTTTCTGGGAGGAATCATACAAAGCTATTTTTCTTTGTCCTCAAAGAGTATTGCTGCTATTAAGTATGTGGTACTTCAGGAAACACAAGCTCTCCTTCTTAGCGATGCGCTAATACAAGCAAAGAAATCTGAATAATAATTGTACCACAAAGAGAAACAAACACATGAATGCTTGAAAAGATTAATATATAAGGCCATTATATTAAGGAGCAGTTTGGTAAACTGTATTTATAAATGTAGTCGGTGTGATTTATAGGGCATGAAACTGAGCACTGATTTGAACTCCCAGTTAAGATGCACACTTTGTTTACATGGGCTGTGAGTCAGCAAAGCTCCTGAACATTTGCGTAATTTTAAGGAACGAGTAATTCCATTGATTTAAGCCACATTACTCACCCGCTAAATGCAAAATGCATACCTTCATGCTCGGAAAATTTGGAACTTTATATAATAAGGCAGAATAGTTCCCTTTAATGCCAAAACTATTCAGCAATAGTAACTTGTGTGGATTATTCTAGGAGACTATCCCAAAGAAATAGTCGATTATGGCTTTTAAATGGGAAAATATATCTCTCATGACAGCAGCAAGGGAAAGCTGTTTGCAGCCAGCATAGGGTGACTATTGGAGTGGCCCATTGTGCTCCATCACACAGTGAACAGAGCCTACAGACCACAGAAGTGTGCCTATGTTCTAGGAGTATAAATATTTGAACATCAAGCAGAATAAATACCAGTATGTGTGAAGTGTTAAACACTTTTGGTGAGATGTCTTCAGCCCTTCAGTGGGAGAATGGGACCTTAAAACCATCCACATGGCACTCGATCACAGAATCCAATCAAGGTCCTTAGGTCAAATAGTCTTTTCCTTTGGAGATGAAAGGAAATAGCGAGTTGAATTTCTGGTTGAGTGAAACCAAGTAATTCTCTAAAGGGAGACTGACATAGGCTTGTCAATATTGAGCAAAGCTGAAGGAAAGAAGAAAGATAAGACATTGCACCTCAAAAAGAAGAGAAACCCTGAGATCACACAAAAATCTGGAAAAAAAAAATCTGAGATGGACAAAAACACTCAGGCTGGTTTTATAGAGACTAAATCTTTGTCTGACAATCCCACCTGTACTTTTTCAAGGATATGACAGAAAACAGACAAGGATAACATGCTGGAGGTAATCTAATTTTATTAGAAAGAGTCATTTGATGAAGAACAGCACAGTAGGATGATAAGCACAGAAAATCCCATGTATCATCCTTGAATGTTTGGAGGACAGTAGGTCTATTATATCACAGGGTTAGGGTCTAAGAGGAAAGGAAACAGCAAGTAAAACACCACTGCAGACTTAAATTGTCTTCCAGACAAATCACTATAAAAAAATACAATGAGGGCAAAAATAAATCTCTCAAATGAAATGTAATTCATGCAGTATAGGAGTCCACAACTGTGACTGAGAACCAACTAATACTTACTCAACTGCATTCACACACCTATTCTAAAAGACATGGAAATATATTCCAAGTTTCAAATACATTCTGAGTTTCAACATGTGAATCCATGGAGTCTTAAAAGATCTGTACTTTCCAGAGGGGATATGTGCTCTAATATGAACATGAAATAGTTATGAGACCTGATAATGCCATAAATGGAACTTTTACATGTTTAGATATCAGTACCATCAATGTGGAAAAAAAATTATCTGAAAGATTCAATGATTGAAAAAGCATTTACCTCAAGGTGCTGAATAAATATATCACAGTGTGAAGAAATGAAAAAATAAGTATTTACTTACAAAATTGAGCAGTATGAAGGATATTTGCAGAACTACCAAAACATTAATGGCTAAGGGGAAATACAATTAAATAACAACTTCTGAAATAACAGTATTAGAGTCAACCTCTGGAATAATAAATAAGAGGAAACATTACAGAATCTTGTTCACAATGAAGGAGACAGAATACTTTCCTGAGTGCAAGCGTCACTGGTAATAAACAAGTTATTTTGTAATCGGAAAAAATGTGGGGTTTAATGAATCATGGGGTTCCTAAGCTTTCTTGGCCCTGCTATAATAGCAAAGGAGATTTCTTGGCCCTGCTATAATAGCAAAGGCATCTTTCTCACTCTACATGATAAAAGCACTCAAAACAACACTTAATTTTTCATTTTGAGTCCAATCAGAAAATGTGAGAAAGAGGGAGAAAATAATTCTTCTGATTCTCCCATCTGTGGTTCTTGGGTAAATGGTAACTCATAGGAAAAGAAGGTTCTTCCATATTTCTGACAGACATTTTACTATTCGTGCTATTTCTGTAGTTCCATTTCCTGGAGTTCAAAATGCAATAAAATGAAATCTTAGGACTTTTAAACTCACAAAACAAAATCATTTCCCAACAAATCCAGAACAAAAAACCCAATCTTATAAGCCAGTCCACTCTGTGATCATAAAAATCCACAAATAATTCTTTGTTTCAGTATAAACGTTTGCACCATCCCACACATAACCAGTTGCCAATATAAAATATTCCCTTTCTAATAGTTATCAAAACATTTTAAATTTAAAAAAAAAAAAGGTGCATTCTATTTCTATATGAGATGCCTTTTTCACAACAGCAGAGGCTCTTGGGAAATTCATCAGTGCGAAAGACCAGCTTGCAGGTTTTTCTTTTTGTTTCTTTTGAGATTTAAACATCTGCTCATCTGTCTGAAGGCTACTAGCAAAGTCAGGCAGGTAGACCTGTATCCTTTTGCACAAATGCTGTGGTCAGCTGGCTAGGGTGAGCTTACTCCACCTTTGCCTTTAGTGCTTTCTAATTAGAAGGAGGTGTCTTCCAAATCTTATCCTCTGAGCAAAGCATCAGAAAAGAAGTGAGGAGTATTGTCATGGTTTAAATTTTGTTTTAGTGCATCTATTTCTTTGCCTTAATAAATAAAACATGTAAGATGGCAGATAAGAGTAGCTAATTTAAAGGAACTTGTAAACATTCTGTAGTATAGGCACAGCAAAGCTTTTTTCTTTGCCAAATATTTCACTAAACACTTTAACAGGCTTGTTTTGCTTGTACAGCATAAATAAAGTGGTATTTTATGTGCTGCTATAAGTAATAGGGCATATATATTCAGTAACTAGATAGAGTTCCCTTGGGGAAATACCAGGTAGCTTCGTAGTAATCACATTTCCCTTAGAGTACTTGGTAATTACTAATTATTCTTAATGAGATCAAAAGTAATTGCTATGTAACCTTCAACCATGGTTTAGACATTGAGAAATAACGTATGTCATCATAATTTACTCTTTAATTGCAACTATCTTGCTATTGCATGCATTTTACTGTATAGCTGGTTGCTCAGTAGTTACCAAGCAAATAAAAAGTCATCTGGTCATATTTAAAGTCCAGACGACTACCTCCTATACAAGCAGCTGCAGGAGAAGCAAAGCTCACTGCCAGATTCCCTGTAGTGGAGCATTTGTGTTCGTGATTCTCTCCTTGAACAGCCGAGATTCACAGCCTTCAACAAGCAAGTCTTGAGAGTGCTGGAGCACTGGAACAGGTTGTCTGGAGAAGTTGTGGAAGTGGTTAAGGCTGGGTTGGATGGAGCTCTAAGTAGCCTGATCTAGTGAAAGCTGTCTCAGCTCATGGCAGGCGTGTTGGAACTAGGTGGTCTCTAAGGTCCCTTCCAACTGGTATTAGAACTGTTTCTTCTCGGGGTCCTCCAAAGGACAGCGCATGTTAAAGTTCTGACCCAAGTCCCATGGCACAATGGGAAATTGCTGTTCTCTCCACTGGGAACTGTATTACAACATACATTTTCTTATTTGGCAAAGGGATATGTGCTATTGCAGTGTCTCATTTGATTTCTTATGACACAGATATCATAGAAGCATAGTATAATAGAATATCTTGAATTGGAAGGGATCCCCAAGGATCATCGAAGTCCAGCTCCTGGCCCTGCACAAAACAGCCCCAAGAATCACATCATGGGCCTGAGAGCATTGCCCAAATGTTTCTCAAACTCTGTCAGGCTTGGTGATGTGACCATTTCCCTGGGGAGCCAGTTCCAGTGCCTGACCACCCTCTGGTGGTTTATGATCTGATCTTGCTGCTTCCCCACACACAGTATGGTCTTCTGCATGCTGCTTATTCCACTTTAAGTTTTCTGAAAGCTTTGAAAACAGTCCCTTTTAATTGCTGTAACATCCTTTCTTCTGATTTTGACCTTTAATCCCTCTTTCTTCTTAGCTACCTCTAACATCCTCCATTCCTCCATCCTCCTAAGTATTCCAGTCCTTCCATAATTTTTATTTAACACACCCACCAAATCTCTCATATAACAGAAGGTCAGCTCTTTTATATCTGGTATCCAAAGGTCTTGGTCACACATCTTCCTTTTATCTTCTGTCCTTTTTCCCTGTATCACAAGAAACTAGTAGAAAAGAATCTCTCCACGAAAACCTGAAAAGTCATCATGGTTCTTACATTCAAAGCAAACCAGTAGCTCATACAGTGGTACTAGAAATAGATGAAACTGCTGCTCTGAATTTGCACAATCTGTTTATTTTTTATTTTCCTTTACCCAGTAAAGGGGCGGGGGGGGACATTTTTATAAACCATCTGCCCGTTCTGGTTTATATTTTAGAGTGAAAGGTCTCTGGAAAATGGGCTGTCATTTATGATATCCTCTACAAATCAATAAAACTTTGATGGCAAAAAAAAAAAAGATCTAACCCAATTGTAGCCCTGCATTCATGATTTGATCATGATTATTATGAGGCAATGTCATTGTCATGCATATGAATACAACACAAAGTGCTCAATACAGATCACATAACAAAATCATTTGAGATGTTTTCTTCTTGTTTTTCTATTCCATTTTCTTTTCAGAACTCAGTTATGTATTTATTTTCTACAATCTTCTAAATTTCAAGGAGCTGCTTTGATCTATGTATATCTACATACATTTTCCCAGTGCTACTCTTTTATTGTTAGCATTGTACGCTTTCATGTGTCTTTATCTATCAACTCTATTACCAAAGATGCTACTGTATAAACTCTCTAGACAAAATAAAAATCAGTCATTAGATTCACAGGGAGTGTTCAGGACAGGAGAACCTTGGGAAATACAAAATTCTGATTCATCTTTTTCTAAATACATGTTTTAAATAGGTCAGCTGAATGATCTGGAGGTGATTATCTTTCCCAGGGAACTTCAGAGGGAATTAGGAAAATTAATTTATGCTGGATAGCTAACTTTCAGACAGTTATAATGGGTAGGGAGAGGAAGGTATTTATTTTACCTGAGAGAAGTCAGGTATCCCCTAAAAGCCATAACAATAAAGGCATTATACTAATGTTTAGCTCAAGAAGTGTCTCTGCCTCAGAATCTTTAAAATAGAAGGAAAATATTGGTTTGGAAAACAATAACTGCACATTATACTTTTATGTAGTCTGAATGGGCTGAAGAAGTGAGCTTTCGGGCTGTCCATGTGCTGGAGAAATTGTGTTTCACACAGTGCACACCCAGTCCCATGATGTCCTGTAACAGTTTAGGGCCACTGCACTGCCTTCCACTTGAAAGAGTAGGCTTCATCAGAAATAAGCAAAACTGCTTATTTTCTGCATAAACCACCTAACAGTAAGACTTGACAAACAATCTTTGCGTGCAAATCAATTGCAGTCAGATTTCAGTAAGGAAATCCCAGCCCATCCAAAGACTTCACTTCTGTAATCTCCTGGAGTGTTTGGAATCAGTTTTCGGCAGCTTTACACAATTTTCCTGACATTAAGTGCCGTAAAGTAAATTAAAACTGTTAAAGGAATGACCACACCAAATCAGATGAGGACAAGAATATAATGTTCAGAGAAGTGTTGCAGACATAAAGAGTTCTGACCTACATCTGTCCAGCTATTTCTCTGAGAAAACTACCCCCCTTCATAATGTTGTGTGTCCTGGCACCTTGTCTCCTTGGCTGTTGAGGCACACTGCTTGGATATTAAAGAAATGGCTTTCTTTGAGACCTGCACAATGAATGAAGGAAAACTTTTCCAGTCTCCTCAAAGAGGAAAAGTCTGTATGTTTCAAGAGTTTTCAGCAAAAGATGAAAATAACAGTTAAAATGTGAGAAATGCAATTTTGCATGATTACCTCAAGCCCTCAAAATATCTAAACAGGAGGAACAGCTTACTAGGATTTTATCCTATAAAACTTTGCTTTATGATTCCTTCCTTTTTCCTTAGGTTTCATTGTAGCTAAGGATTTCAAATCAGTGGTCTTCTGACAGGAGAAAAGCCTGACACTATCATCAACACTTCCATTTTAGACTAACTTAAATGATCATTGGAATTGTAATTTTTTTGTCCATTGAGATGACTTAGTTCTCTATTTTGAGACTCTCAAGTAATATTCATGTCATTCAACAAATGCAAGGTTCTGCACCTGGGTCAGGGTAACCCCTGGAGTGAGTACAGGACTGGGGACGAAGGGATTGAGAGCAGCCCTGCCACAAAGGACTTGGGGCTACTGGTGGACAAAAAGCTGGAAATGATCTGGTGATGTGTGCTCACAACCCAGAAAACCAACTTTATCCTGGGCTGTACCACAAGAAGTGTGGCTAGTAGGTGGAGGGAGACCCTTTGTGAGATCCCTCCTGGAGCACTACAACTAGATATGGGGTCTCCAGCACAGGACAGATGTGGAGGTATTGGAACGGGTCCAGAGAAGAGCCACAGAAGTTATCAAGGTGATGTAATACCTCTCCTTTGAAGAAAGGCTGAGAATTGGGATTGTTCATCCTGCAGAAGAGAAAACTTTGGGGAGAACTTATTGTGGCCTTTCAATACTTAAAGGGGGCTTATAAGGAAGACAAGGACAGACTTTTTATTAAGGTCTGCTGTGACAGGACAAGGGTAATGGTTTTACACAGAAAGAGGATACATTCAGATTAGATAAAAGGAAAAAAAATTCTACAATTATTTAGTGAAGCACTGCAGCAAGTTGCACAGAGAGGTGGTGGATGCCCCATCCCCAGAAACATTCAAGTTCGTATTGGACAGGGCTCTGAGCAACCTGATCCAGTTGAGGATTCCCTTTTTCACGTTACATGTGACATTGAGCAGAAAGCTCCAGATGCTGGAATGGCTAAAAGCAACGCTCCCATGCAGCCGGCTGAAACTTGTTTAAAAAAACCTTGATTCTGTAAATAAAAACTTATTCTTTCTGGCCCATTAAAGCTGCAATGACAGTAGCATATATACACCTACATCAGCCAGGAGCTATTTTTCTGTGCTAGAGGGCATGATGATAGCTGGAATATAGCAGAAAACAAAGGGTCAATTTTTCTTCTTATGGGCATGCATTTTTCGGCTGGTGGATAAAGAATGAACAGGGATCATCAGATTTTGCTGTTTTAATTCATTTTGACTGTTAGCCCTATGTATTTTAGACAGACCAACTGGTTATTTCTTGTATTTGGCAGAAAATCCTTGAGGAAGAGAGTCAAGGAACTTACTCAGGGAGCAATCTTGGAATGAATTGAACAGAGTCCCTCCAAATTTGCTGCTCAGACAAGAGCCTTTCCTTCCTACGCTCTAGTAATGCAGTTCTTACTGCTATCACAGCAGTAAACAGTAAACAAGTTACTGCTACAAAAGAGATGGATGGGAATTGAAATATTTAAATCACCCAGCCGCCCATGGGGACCTCATTAGTACCCAGTTTGCCTGTGAAAATACCACATTTCAGAAAGCCATGGTGTCATTACCTCACTTGCAATGCAAACACTGCTGTGCCATGACTCTACACGAACCCCACAAAACCTGCTGCAAACAGACTAGTCTAGATTTCCTGCACAGCAGGAAAGAAGTCCAAAAACTGACAGAACAGCTGAAAGTGGTAGCAAACAAAACCCAGCCTTATATTACCAGTTTCTGCTTTTTCAGGGGGTCTTTTCTTACAGATTTGGATACAATGACATCAAATCAACTTAATAACTGACAAGTTGTTTTTCAAAATGCCTTTCTTGGTCTCACAAATTAAAATTATATAACATGCATCTTAGATTATTTTTAATTCCTTTATTTCAGTGTTTTGAAAAATTGCCCTTAAAGGATTAACCTGACATTTTTTCAAAGGAGACTTGTCTTGGCCTGAGTCCATTCCCATTGCTACATGAGTGCTAACCATCTTCAGAAGGAAAATCCTGAGAGGGATAGAATTAATTCTCATTCTTTTGGCTTTCTCATTCAGAAATTAAAATTAAGGACATACCACATGGAGAACCCACAGAAACCAGCTGCTGTTCAGTGACCACTGAACACTTTCAAAATTCACATACTAAATTCTCATTTAAAATAAATCTTGTCTTCAAAACTTTCATGTTATAATATTTTCAGTCTAATGAATAATTCCATTTATGAAATGGGGGTCCAGAATAACTTACAGGTAACTTAAAGATTTAGGGAGCTACGTATATCATGTAAAATGAACTCTCCTTCATCTCCCACGATGTTGGTGTAGATAGATAGGCTCATAAAGTTTGGTCTTATAATCTTTTTCCCTAGTCAGATTTCAAATGATGGGTCAGAAGATTCAGTTTCATCTCTTCTGCAGTGATTGTCATGCTGCATTCAGGTACTCACTAGCAGATCACTGCTGGTGAACTCCACACAACCTGACTTCAATCATCTGAAAGTTATCTATCTACTTCAAGTTAGTAATTTGTATTTAAAGGACAGAGAAATACACTTCCAAAGTATGACTCCAACCACTTCTTCTTGACACCCATCTTAGGACATGATGAACCATCTTCTTCAGCCACTTATCTCCCACTGATAAAAGAAACTAAATAGCTTGCACAGACATCTAAATTTCTAGGCAGGGGAGATGAATCTCAGCCTGCCTGTTCATTCACAGTAGATTTAACTCTTGAAATTTTCTGAGTGATACAATATCACACCTGGATTTGCATCTTCAAGCTTAAGGATTGTACAGTAAAATGCAAAGGGTAGGCTTTGAAGAAATCACTTCAAAAGAGCTTTAAAGACTTTGAATTATTTTTCCTGCCACTAACTTCCCTTGATTTCCCACCAAGACCCATGAAACTTGAGAAGCCTGCCTATCTCTTCTGCATGCTTAATATATTCTTCTCCCCTCCAAAGCATCTGTATGATATGCAGAGAAAAATGTGTTTTTAAAAACAACTCAGCAGTCAGCAGGAGGCCAGATGATAGCTAGCTGGTGAGGTACCAGTTAAAGACAAGATATTCTAACATTATAGGAGATGGAGTCAGATGAGCCTAACTCCAGGAGGGTTTTGATTTTTATCCTAATAGTTCTCTGTCCCTGCATGGCTTTGAGTAAAACAGCATAAGAAAAAGAAAAGAAAAAGCTGAAGTATGTGATAATTTATTTTTTTTTTTTTTAGTACTGTGCTTGTGGGAAGAATCTGATTCAGAGGCTATTATAGTTGATCTGGTCTGCTGGCCTCAGAAGATATTGAGATTGGATGATGAAAAATTGATACCTGCCACCTTTGTTAGATTTGTTTTCCAGTCTGTCATGCTAATAACACTAGCAAAAGTAATTCTAATCAAAAAAAGCAAAGTTCACCTTTTTTTACTGCAATCAAATAAAGAGTTCTAAAAGCAAAAACTGGCTGGCAGTTTGTATGTCTTTCATATTCACAATATCCTCAGTCTGACAGAACAAGCCAGAAAAAAAATGTTGAAAAGGACACCTTGGGGACAACTTCAAAGACTCCATCCTTTTACAGTCCATGACAGGCAAATTTACATATTTATTCAAACTTTGTTCTGGTGCATGTATCCCATGAAACATTTAGAATACTTCATCTTATTGGTGAAATAGTTATTCTTTCATATTTGCATCACTTCCTATTAACAGCCATACATTAATTGGTATGGCTAATTATAGCTTTATAACTGTTGCCAAAAATTGTTCACTTAACAGTTTTCTCACACCCTTGACATTCAATATCAGCATATCTTCTTCATGTCTTCTAAAAGCATTCCGTTTCTAGATTATGCTGCTATGTAAACCTAAACCTGAAAAGAAAACTAGAAAATATTATAATTGTGTCAGCAACTTTTGCTCCATTTTAATACATCCATTTACTCCACTTTTAATATAGCTCCCAAACAGGTAGTTTTCTCAGAGGGCTCTATTCTTACTAAAATAAACAGGCTTTTTATTAAAGTCACTATTTGAAGAACTGTTTCAGGTCATAGAAGAATAAAATGATTTGGGTTGGAAGGGACCTTGAAGATCACCTGGTTCAACCCCCCTGCAGGGACACCTCCCACTAAACCAAGTTGCTCAAGGCCCCATTGAACCTGGCAACACAAATTCTCTGTCACCACAAATTCTCTGAGCAAGCTGTTCCAGTGATTCATCAAGCTCACAGCAAAGAATTTCTTCCATATATCTAACTTAACTTTCCCTCTTTTCAGTTTGAACCCATTACTTCTTATCATATCACTGCATTTCCTGACAAAGAGTCCCTCTTTGGCTTCCTTGTAGGACTCCTTCAGATACTGTAAAGCTGCCATGAAGTCTCCACGCAACCTCTTCTCGAGGCTGAACAGCCCCAACTCTCTCAGCGTGTCTTCACAAGGAAGGTGCCCTAGTCCCCTTATCAACTTCGAGGCCCTCCTCTGGAGTTGCTCCAGCTGTTCCATGTCCTTCATATGTTGAGGGCACCAGAACTGTATGCAGTATTCCAGCTGGGATCTCACAAGACCAGAGCATAGGTCTAAACATTGCAGTCATGCAGACATAGACATTATTACTCTTCTGTTGTTTTTCCAAGTAGTTTCCTTTTAGAATCTGTGCTTTTACTTCAGAAAATGATGCTACTCGCAGATTGAACTTTAAATATATGAGGACACACCTATGAATTCTCTTTTGCAAGTATCTCTTGATTTCTATCACATCCCTCTTGCCCTTCAAAGTGGCCTAGTAACAGCTTTTCTTAGATTTCAATACCCTCCAGTATGGTACCCGCTGCTCCTTAATTCCCCCCTGTAAAATCCATAGTCTAACACACATTATCCCAGCTTCAGTTACTCACACCTATGTGGACTTCAAATTCTTTAAGGCATGATCTCTGCCTTTTATTCAATGACAGAACAGCAGTGTGAAAGTGCCTCTAGTTTTGGTTGATTTTGTGCCACTAGTACTTTAATACAAACCATTAAAAAAAAAATGTTAATTAAATGAATTTTAAATTCACAAGGACAGATAACAAATGAGAGGGGAGTAGAGTAATAAAGAGTGTGAAGGTAAATTAACAAGGTGAGATTCATAATACACATCCTAGATATTGAATGGGGCAGTAAAGTCCCAGTGAGGGAACACATTTACTGGGGGCTAGGTACAACTTGATGATAAAGCATAGGAAGCACAGACACCATGTGCAATAGCACCTGAGGCCAAATTCATAAATTTCAGATTTTTCAAGAAGAAATTGAAAAAAATGGAGAGGACTCACAGAACGTCAGTTAAAATAATTAGAGGGCTGGAAAAAGTGATTTTCTAGAAAAGGTTAAAAGAGCTAGCTATAATCTGGATAGCCATCGCCGTAGTAAGAGGGAACAGGGTAGGATAAGAAGAAATTCAACTGCTTGTTGTAGCTAATGTTGGTTTGTTCTGTTGAATTTCCAAACAGAACACATATATTTTAAAACACCCATGCAGCAGAGACAATAATGTGCTTTTGCTGCCGGGGGGCTGAAAGTTTTGGGGTTTAAACTGTCTTTCTGCTCTGAACCTGACAAGGGCCTTACATAGTGAAATCATTTGGAGGTAATGATGTAGCCCTTTTCCATTGCCATGTGTGCCCATTTGAAACCAGTCAACATAGAGACCAGAAATGGATTTGTAGAGGTTTGTAACAAGAATAATGGGTTTGACGTGCAGGCAGTATAAATGCAAATGTGTGACAGTGTGTGTGGGCATTGAAGAAGTAGCAGAAAAAGCATTAAAATTATGGCTTGCATTCATAGCAAACACCATTCTCAAGACACTGCTCCCAGGACACTGTTCCCAGAGGTCCAGATGAGGAACATGCTGTTGATGTGACTCCCACCAGGCTTTCCCTCTGATAAGAGCCTGTCAAAGGAAAATACTGTGTTCCAGTAGCAGGAAGATGTCATCATATATGTCATTTCTTTTCCTTTCAATCCAACAGGAAAAGAGATACATATTTCAAAAGACCAAGGGAAAACAGACCACAAGCCGCAATCTTGACCAAAATTTATGGAGTCTGAAGCAAGCAAAATTCTTAAGCGAAGGCCCACCATTTAATAGTGATCACAAAGGTCCTGGTCCCTTTTAATACAGGACTCAACCGAAGTTTTATCAAAAAGAGCACTTCTTGCTGCTGCAGGCTATCAGAACGCACAACACAAGTACCTCTAAATGTCTTCCTGCTGCTGAAATCCAGATGAGTAAATTGCAGTGTTTGGTTGATGCTGCATATATTTCAGTAAAATTAAAGTGATGATTGGTTTGTTATACAGCAAGATATAGTTGAGTTAGTAGCTTTCATGGCATCTCTAGCTGTGTTTTGAAGAGTCCATGCCAAGCATTGTGAGACTGATGTTACTTTAACAAACACAAATGGAAAGAAACAAAAAATCTTCCCTGAAATTCTAAATTATTCATACAAATCAGTCTAAGATCAGTCATACAAATTACCTCTAAGAAAAAGTTGCCCATATGATACATCAAAATGCAATATCCACCGCCTACAATTTAGCTCAGTGAACAATAAATCATCCTCATTTTCCTGAAGTAAAAATGTAAATACACAATGTTTTGTCAGGTCACTTATGTACATATTACTTGAATTCATCTAAGTAAATACTATCCTCATTATCAAACATAGCTACCAGCTACTTCTGGTCAGGTTAGAAGCAATATGCAGTCATTAACTACCTCAGCACTGCTATCTCTGCTGGCTTTTGTCCTTAAAGTCAAGTCAGATTTGCCTGGCTCAGTTCTTGGAAGTCAGTGATTCACTGAATGGCACCCTCCCTTCTGACTGTGAAGTGATTTGGTGCCATGCTCACGGTGGGAAGGAGTGCTTTGCTTCTAAAGGTGCCAGATATTGGACAAAATGTAGTAGTGAGGTCCTGACCATTTGCTCATTAAATATTCTGTAGCATTTCTTCCAAGAATATCTTAGAGAAAATTCCTCATACTTGGAAATTCGCATCTTCCATAACCACGTTTGTTTTTAATTTCAAGTGGATACAACTTTTGTGTCCAGTTTGTTCCCTAAAACTCCTGTGTAAATCCTCTTAGGTGGTTGAACTGACAACCACAAGCTAAAGAGCAAAAAAAAAATCAGTAGGTCGTTTCATGACCTGTGTTCCCTCTGGATCACCACTGTCCCAACTACAGAGTATTGCTGCATCCAGGTTATTAACTGATGTACAGCAGCAGAGAGTGTGGTTCATTTCACTGGTAGTGATGAACACTATCCACTGTACTGTGTCCCATAACCTGGAGTGTGAAAGTCACTACAGGAGGAGAGCAGTGACTTTAAAGAGGTGCTATAACTATACCTCATTATTGCCCAAGTAGAGAGACTAATGACACAAAGCTTCATTAAAAAACTTTACTGGGTCTTTAAGTAACTTATAGCTCTCAGCAGATTCAAGGTAAGATTTAAAGGTAATGATTTCCACTAATAAGTACAGGGCCCTTTCTCTGGCTTCCAGGGCAAGTGGCACGGCACTGTCATCTACACAGGGGACCTCTCTTCCACTCTGAAACTGCGTGATCTCATCCACTCTGCCTGATGCAAACAGCTCAGACATCATCTAAGAGAGCATTGTATTGCATGAGGCAAAATACACAGCAAGGACTCTGCAAGACATGGAATTATATACATGGAGAGAGAATGTATTTGAGCCCATGCCTTGGCTCTCCAGTTCACTTCTACAAAAAAAAAATCTGACAAAAAAAAAGATGCCTGGATTCCTGATGGGCTTTGTTCTGGGACTGTGTCTAGGTTATAGGCTGAAAAGAGGCATAACTCCAGGGAGCAGCCAGGAGATCCAGGGAGCTTTAAGTTAAATAAAAATAGTCCCACAAGAAAAAAAATCAGTTGATTCAGACTGAAACCAGATAGGACTACAAATTTAATTAAACTCAAAATTCCAGATAACTAGAAATTGTGGTTGTTAGCCAAATCCAGCTTGATTCTCTTCCTTGCTAGGGAGAAGACAGTATTAGTGCTAGCAATACTCTAAAGCTTGCAAATGAGGTTAAGTCATGCAAAGAAACAACTTCCAGCTGAGATATTTGACCTAGGTCAATGCAGGGAAAACTCCCAGTAGTCTGTTTTCTAAATGCAAAGCCTGCTTCGGGCTCCTCTGCAGTAATAATTCATAGCTTGTACAGTCAGCCCAGCCACCATGCGGAGCGGAAATTGCACAGTGGCTAAAGTCACACAATATATACAGACATATTCACATAACTCTTCTGCCAAGCCTTGACTGGCAGTCCTAGGGGCCAGGCTCAGTTACTGGACTCTCAAGTAAATGATGACTTGAAACTGCTAGGAAACCCAAAAAACATTAGGTGAAGATCTTTGAATACTCACTAAGTCACAATTCTTCACCTATAAATGATGTCTCAGGTGGCTAAAACCAGCAATCTTTTATTTATGGGAGAAAAGGGAAACAGGAGGACACAGGGGACAACACAAACCACCAGCTATTCCTTTTCCAACCAATCCTTAAAATTCCTTTTATACATTTGGTGACTCAATTCCCTCTGTTAATGAGACATGCAGTTGTATGCTGTCTCCTCTATGGCCCATGGAGCACTTGTTTTTGTCATATTCCTATCCTTTCTCTCTGAAATATTTTATTCACTTTTTATCCTAATTCTATGGGTGGAATACTTCAGAATCAAAGATTTACCCCAAGGAGCTTTAAATGGCTGTCATAACAGCCTCACTTGTCATACCAGTGTCACTCTGCGCCTCTTTCACATAGACAACATTCTGCAGGGAAAAAACAGCATGACTACAGTAATGCCAGCACTATTTTACTTTCATTGGAATAAAACAATAATATTTTTACTCAGTATTGATCTAATTGATTTTCCTTTCTCCGCACAAGACAAATTCTCTGACATTTTTTTCTGACTGAAACACGCTGAATTTATTAGCTACTCCTGGAGACATCCAGCAGGCTCTTTTCAGACAGGCTTCTGTGCCATCATTGCTCATGACAATCGCAAATCAGAAACCTGCCATCTCTTCTGTCCACAGAATTGAGCAACAACCATGTATGGGAAGGGAAGGGA
>VZRE01004678.1:139446-199509 GCA_013396775.1 Cephalopterus ornatus
GAAGGGAAGAAAGGTTTATCACTGCTGAGTACTCCCCAGCAAGTCTGGGATGCATAATTAAACATGAGAATGCAGCCTAGTATTTCCTCTCATAGAGCAGGTACATGGCAGCTGAACAAGATCACACTGCTCTGATTTGTACCTTACTGTCTTCATCCAGCAGGACCAGAAAACTAAATATTGTTTCTGGTTTAGCTGCTTATCTGCTTCAAGCACAATGCTGTGCATGATCTATTTTTGCTACTTAGAATCCAATTACCAGCAACAGAGGGAAATCTTTGCAATTCTGCTGGGACCACTCTTACTGGTGTATGCACAACCAAAGAAAAGCAGCCCCTTTAAGGGCAGTTCCGCTTATTCCTATGCTCGGGAAGCTGGTCCAGAGATAAAAGAGGTGCACCAAAGAAATGAAACAGCTCACTTTCTCCATTCACGGAGTCCTTTCCTGCTTTTGACACCTGTAACTGTCAAAGACCATTATACAGAGACCATGACACTACAATGTAGTAGTCTAAAGCTGCCCCCCGCCCCCCTCCAGCTTTCTGTGACAGCATGATGTGCTGAAACAAAAGTATTAGTGACTTTTGTGTAGATCCTGATTCATTAAAGCAATCTTTGTTCATGCTATTTGGTTTGACCTCCCCAGCAGAGACACACAGAAGATGGCCTTTATTGCAGGTCTCAGTAACATTTTTAAATATCCACTCCTGTCACACCTGAAATGTAACACAGAAAACTTAGATACAGACTTCAGTCTTCAAGGATAAGACAGACTTCAGTCATCTTCATCGTCATCTTCTCACCTGCAGGGAGAAATTATATTTTTATTTAATAGGATTTAAGTGCTTAAATTGGAGCTTAGGTTGTAATTCCTTTGGAACCTCTATTTTCAATCTTTCCTCAGATCCCCTCAAACCTTAGACCAGACTGTAAATCCATCTAGAATCTATGCGTAAACCTCAGGTTCTGTCTACCCAGCCTCTGTCTCCCTCCTTGGGTCTCACCAGATTCCAGTCTCTCACTCACTAGCTAGTCCAGCTTGAAGTTCAGTAGCAAATCACCAACACACATCTAGAGAGAGAAGAGAACAAGATCACACAGAAAACAGTTAGACACAGAGTTTAACAGGAAGATAGAACAGATTGCAATGATCAGGAAAATTTTGTTTCCCTTCTTACCAGATACAAAATTCTAGGTTTAATCTCTCGAAGGGTGAGTATGAGTGGCTTCCTCAGTTGCCCAATGATCAGTGACTGGTCTTTGTTATTGGTTCTATTTTCTATGTTACAGTTTAGTATCTGTGTGTTTAATTATGATTTTTCCAGTACCTTATCTTCTATGCTGAATAGCTATTAATCAGATGACCTTCAAAAGCAGTTGCCATTACAAATACCACATATGAGGAGATACTGACATATTAAAAATTATCTGTCTGTAATCTAATGACATCTTTCTGCTGTCCCTCATGTCATTTGTAAATGTTGCACAACTAGCACACTACAACTGACAGCTGTTAGAGAGCTCAAAAACTATTTCTCTAATCATGACCTAAATAGGGACATGTCAAATACCCATTCGAATGTGATTAAGACATTCCTAAATCATGACATGTAGTAGAGGTGCAAGAAAGAAATCTGAATATACAATGATGAAGCCTGACAAGGGCAGACAGTATCTGTATTGTAAAGGAACCATTATAATGGCTCAATTTTGCTTTTTAATTTTGATACGCTACAAGGAATACAGGATAAGTGAATAATGGAAGTTATTTATGGGCACTTCTGATTTTTGTTGTGCCTATTTTTTTATTTGTGTACATCTTCATGGGTATGTATGTGTGTAGAATAGTTTTTGAGCCAAGGATCCTAGAAAAATTGCAATGATAAGCCCCTAACAAATGTATCTGGCTCTGTTGAGTCAGCTCCTTTGACTCAGATTTCCTGTTTCAGCCTTGCAAGCAGACATTTACAGAGGGCACACCAAAACAATTTCATTCTGCATGGAAGTGAAACATTAGCAATCGTATCAAGAAGAATATATGAGGAGAGGATTAATATTTGTGTCTGAGTTTACATTGTGTGGAAGTGAGATGCTGCATCCAAATAGGGTATTGCAGGTGAGATTCTGGTTTCAGAGATTCTGATACAAATTAAGATAGCTGACTTTAATTAGGATATATTTGCATAAATGAAATCGAACTAGAATCAAAATATTAATTTTTACCAAATGACTTCCAAGCCAATATAAGGATCAGACAGTTAAAAACTTATCCATTTCTTCAAAGATTCCACTTCTGACAAATAAAGATTCCTTTGGGTGTTTTTTAAACAGAAAGAGTTAAGTTTGAAAATCAGAATTAAATGTGTGGATCTTTTACTGCAGCCTCAGTTGTGGACGCCTAAGATCCTCATCACATAGACAGAGACAACTGTGCATCATTTGAACCAATAGTCACAGTTCAGTGCAGTGTCAGCTTCACAGTGATGCAGTCTGTGTCAACACCCTTTTCAGCTAAGTCCTAAGGCATCAGTTCTATCTAACTCCTAAGGCATTAGTCCTAGCTAAGTCCTAAGGCATTAGTCCCAGTACAGTGATGTGGGGCCTCATGTTGTTCAAGTAATAATGATTTTATAAATGAGTCTGGGAATTTGACTCCTATATGAAAGCCTAGCAGAAACCCAAAGTTACCTATCTAGCAATGTCTGAAGCACCACAGCTCTGCAATGAGTCTGCGTCATCTGAGCACATGATCCCATGAAGAGATAGCCACACTATTCAGCAATTAAACAAACATTCAGGTCTACACTGACCAGTAGAACCCAAGATGAAAGAATTACTTTACGGCATGGCAGAGTCAATGTGCAATTAGCTGTTAGAATACTAAAAAACCAAAATTTACTATTTGATGCGTAATATATTAATTTCCCTGAGCTGACTCTGTTTTGTCCATGAAGGCAATTGGGGAGTGATCTCTCCCTGACCTTATGTTGACCATGAGACATTGATTGTATTTTCTCTCCCTTGTCCACCTGAAGAGGGGAGGAAGAGAGCGGCAAGTAGGTAAAAAATTAGTCTGCACCTCTATTAAGCTATTGATATCACTTATATTCTAAGAATGCAATTACACAAAGTATTATCTCAAAGACAGTTTTGTATATATTCTCTAAATATCATACATTTAATGTTTCAGCTTCATCTTTTTATGGAGAATAAGAAAGTAGAGGTTTTCCCAAGTCAACAAAAAAGAATAACTGTTTGCTTGCTTCAGTTCAATAATTTAACAGCTAATACACAGTAGAGATTAATACTTCTACTTCTGTGGCATGACAAGAGCCTTAGGATAGCGTATGACCTGGCCAGCACACACAGCTCTACAGCTGTCCACCAAGATACACCAGCTCACACCAACCAAGGGCTGAGACCCAGCACTTGGATCATTTGCTATTTTCACATTGAGGTCATGCTTTTATTGGGAACATAGCTTTTATTGGCATCTCCTGGTAAAAATGCATTGCAGACCCAACTCTGTGCAGGTTTATGACATGAGGAGTGGGGTTTTTTTGGCAAAATAAATAACCCAGAGGACTTAAACCAACTGCCCATCAGTCTTCTTGAGCCATAGCTGTTTGATTAGATCTTGCAAGCCCTTTCTAAAGACCTCAGCATGAGAAAATGTCAGACACATTGCTCTCTTCATAGGAGCATGTCTACAAACCAGATGGGAAATGCATCCTTTGCTCTCCATCCTCCCTGTTCCCCACCCTGGTACAGGATTTCTGTAGCAGTATAACAAGGGTAAATGAACAGTCCTAACACAATTGTACAGAGTATCAGTCATACTAAGACAAACCTTCATACCAATTTCTGTCCTCAGCCATTAAGGTGCCTGCGTAAGCAAATGTCTTGTGATTAAAATTATACACACCACAGGTCACATGGGAGACCTCTGCTCATCCGCACAGACATTATTTTGCATAGTAGTGTCTCAAATGGCAGAGGAGAAAGCATGTCATAGAGGTTTTTATTTAGCCCAAATGCTGTTAAATTATTCAGGTCATTATTAAAATATGAAACAAGATTCAAATAGGAAAAAATATTTAAATTTTTAAACAGGGAGCATTTAAAACTCTTTATTTGGATGGAATACATCATTCCAGCATGACTTTTAGCAATACAAAGGTCAGGATTCCAATCTGGGTGGAATGCTAACTTAAAGTATACACATTCAAATCCAAAATAACAAAAATAACTGTGAAAACCTTCAAATAGTTTGTTTCAATCTCATTAAATAATTGACATGTTGCACAAGACACTCAGTATGAATTCTCCTAAGGCACCAGTGATTCTAAAGATGAATTCACGTTGCCTGAAGTGACAATGATAGTTAGGCATCCAGTCTATACTGATTCTTCTCTCTCTTCATAGTCTGCAGAGAAAAACAGGTGCTTCCAGATGGTGATTCATTCTTCCCACCTTAAGAGATAAGGTACCTTCTGCAATCTCTAGTTCTCTTTTGGCTGTAGAAAGAGCCCAGTCACTTTTAGAAGCCTAGCCTATTTTTTAGACTATTCATTTAAATTTAATTTTAAATTATTTAAATTTAATTTTTTGGGCATCATTAGCCAATGCAAATCTCACTGTACTTACAAGAAATGTCACGATAAACACAGTAGCTTGATTTAGTGTCCACTTACTGGTCTAGAACTTCAGTTGTCACTGAAACTAGAATTAAGTGATTTTTCCAATTATGTGGCAAAAGTAAAGAGAGATCCAATCAAATAAATTCAAGCTCCAGATTTATTTTAATTCAATCCAACCAACGCTTTGAATTTTCTACAGATTACCAAAAAAAAAATGTTTAAATTGAAACAAATATTTCATTCATTGACAGAGGAAATTATTATAGAAGGATTTTGGAAGAGGTGGAGTTGTGTTACAGACTCCCTAGACAAAAGTAAGTAGCACAAGGCTGTCTGCAAACTAGCAGAAGCTCGTATTCCTGTGTGATTTCAAGCACCCACACATACTGAAGATCAACATGGCACTGTGGAGGCAATTAATAAAGTTGCTAGACAAACACTGGTGACAATATCTTAATGCAAACCTTGTAGAACAGCACTGTTTAATGACAAATTGATGCTGTGCTTATGAAACCCCCAAAGAAGCCTGCATTGATTTCAATGCAAGAACTCAACAAGAGGAATAATCCCATTTTGGGAAAGATTCTTAAAATAAACTGTAAAATACCTTGTTCAAGGAAGCTGAATCAAATATCTGGAATATGGATCCCCTCTGCCATACTGAAGAGCAGTCTCAAGGCCCAGTAAGTGATAGATCCGTACCATTGATTTTAGCTGAAAGTCTGGCTCAAATCAAAATTACTTACATGAGATTGAGAAAATAATTAATTTTTAAAGTGATACTACCAGCATGAAGTTGAATCAGTTTGTATAAATGATGTCAAAGCAGTTCCATGTCAGACTGCATATGTATTTCTCTACAAAATTTTAAATCTGTAAAGTTGTTGCTTCATTATTTGGTCTTTCTTTTTTTCTCCTTCTCCTTCATGGTAGGGTGACCCACGTATGACACACATGAGTGGAACTGGAAGTAGACTCAACAGAAGAAAAAGTAGAATGACCTAACCCCAGTGCACTGTCAGCTCTGAACATTTAAAAAAGGTTTTTAAAAGCTGAAAAAGCAGTAGAATTGTCTTACTTCCAATACCCTTATTTAAAACTTTCACCATACAATGACTTCCATGTTAAAATAAAAAGGAAAAAAAGCTTCAAACAGAAGTGATATTTTTATAGATGATTAGTATTCTTTAATACAGGCTCATAAAAACATTGTTGTAAGTAAAATCTTTTTTTCTGACAGGAAAGTGGATACATAGGGGTACTTTGCTTTTGGAAGAATTTGTAATGCGAAAGCTAGAAATTCTTGTTTTCGCTTTGGAAGGCTGCAAAGTGCCTTCTCAAGAGGGTTAGATTTTTTTTCCCCTTCTGCAGTCCAGAGGGAGTTGCAGAGAGAGCTGTGTTATCTCTCTCTCTGTTATGCCAGAGAGAGATAACCCTAACAGACATGTACAGAGGCCTTGGGAAGGCGGGAGAGAAACAGAGAGGATAAAGGGGCCGTGGAGAGGGTGGGAACTTGCCTTTGTCTCCCTGGGGCCCAGTGGGTAAACAGCACTGTCAGGTATTTTGTAAGTTTCTCGTGTTCTGGCCTTCTAAATAAACTTTTTGAATTCTTTCCACTGCCTTGGCATTTCTGTGGATACCTGTGTATCTTACTTTACAAGACCAAAAACAAAACCATGTAATTTTTTACAATCCTATATTCACTGCGAGTACCCTTGACATTGCTAGTTTCCGAAATCTCATAATTGTCTCGTTCATGTGTACTTCTCAAAGAACCTCACAATTTTAAATGTATTTAAACCACTTTTAAAGCTCTTCTGCCTTTAATAATTCCATTAGAAATGGTTCAAAGGAGACATAGCTATTCTTAGCTGAAGGGTATGTTATCAGTCACCTAACGAAACACCAATTAATGATGGTTATGTTCAGTCCTTGATGGTAGAAGAGGGCCTTGCTCTCATTCCCATCAATATTAGCCAAGAAAAACTCCAGTGAAATAATAAAAATTAGTCTGGTATAAATATGATATCAGTTCAGTAAATGGGAACAGAAGAGATGTTCACTTTCAAACTAAACAGAAATGATACTCTGTTTAATCTAATTTCCTATCAAATATAACGACTGATTTAAGCAAGTTATTTCTTGTTGATGAAGACCTAAATTAAGTCAATATCTTCAGTAAGGAAAATACGTTAGCACTGCTTAAAAATTTGCTGAAGCAAACAAATATTTTGGCTGATATTTTAGGTACAACAAAAACTCAAAAACCACCCATCTGCAAAATATTCAGAATGAGAAGATCTTGAAGAGGCAGATCTTGTACAAAGAACATTTACATTTGAAGAAAGACAGAGAACTTGCGAAGATCTGATGGGGGCTGACTCAGACAGAGCCAGAGTAATCACACAGAAGAAAATGGTCCACTGTTTGGAACCTCGCTTTAAAATACTACTATGATACTTACAGTGAAGTAAGTACCCCATTTTTATAGCTGGAACTGGCACACAAACCTAAGATTACTTAAGAACAGTTTTTGTACAGCAGGAAATACATTAAAAATCACAGCATAATTTAGATTGAAAGAAACCATTGGAGGTTGTATGAATGCTTATTTGTTATACTCACCTTTTAAAAAGTAGTATCCTTTACACAGCATTTCAGCTTTAATTAGTTGTGAGGTAGGATCAATCTTCTATTAATAGTATAGGTTAAATATACCTACAAATATCTGTATATGCAGGCCAAGTCTCTCTTTCACCTTCTCCTGAAAATCATTGTAGTGATTTGAACACCCTGCCTGACTTCTAAACATATCCCACTAATTTCTAATCTTTTGTATAATCTAATTCAATGCCCAAAGTAAAAGTTGCTTCGGTGTATTGCTGCTAAACAATATCTTTTGCCTCAATTGAGCTGTTGCACCACCTTTTGTACACCAAAGTCAGCCAAGGTGAATCAACCACAAAGTCAGAAGGCAGGTGCCATAAATTCCAAGACTGCAGAATTTGATCCTTACACAAACTTTCCCACAGGTATTCATGGCCAACTCACCACAGGCACATTCGTGAAAAAAATGAAAAGAATTCACAGATAAAGTTCACTCGATTTCTTCATTATGGAAAGAGAATAAATGCAGGGAAAACTATGTTCGATAAACCAAATGAATGCCTGTCTGCTATCTCACAGAAGAGTTTGGACTAAAATTGCTTCCTTCTCTGGAAGATTTGTGTGCACATTCTCCCGCAGTAAAGTATATTACATATCACAGTATGAGTGAATTGTACAAGTAGGTTAGATTTAATGAGAAAAAGTACTTTTTTTTTTTTTTGAATCTAAAGATAGCAGAAACTAGGATGTCAGCAAAAAGAGTCTTTCTGATCATGATACCTGTCTTTACGTTGGTTTTGGACAATACATACAAAAAGTAACACCCATTTTACCTCCATCATTAGGTAAACTTCACTAAAATAATCTCGATAGCACATGCTTAAAAGTTTCTAGTCTTTGATCAAAAAGTAAAACTGAAAGTTTCCAAAGTAAAATTGTGTTGATCTGCCCAATAACAAGCTGAGTAGTAACCTCTGAAAATATCTCTTCAAGATATGGGGCTCTATTCAACATTAACTCCTGGTGTACGCTCACAAATAGTAAGAGAATTGCACAACTTACTTTCCACCCGTCTGGTTGTGCCTTACAGGTTGTACCATTGTATCGCACTTCTTTTTTTATTTTTTTGACTGCCAGACAAGGAAGACAATTGCAGAGAGCTGGACCCCTGAGATATCTGACTGCCCAGACATGGCCAGGGTTGAGCATATAAAAGTCAGGAGGAAAGAAATGAGAAATTATTTTTTTCCATAGTTTATTTATTTTCCCTTCTCAATGCATAACTAAACTATATTTATTTGTTTGATTTTTCATTTTATAATGTCTCTTAGCCTCTTAATTATTCTGAAAATATAATTCAGGTTATCTCACTACTAATCCTGTTTGTTCTACTCAAGTAGTGCAGACAGAACAGATTTTGGCTGTCACTGACCACAGCTAATATCCAACACTCACTCCCCTCCTGCCTAGCAATAAGCAATAACTGAGCAGGTATCCAGATCTATTGGATTCCCATGTTGCTAGTACACAAGGTATCAAGGGCACAAGTACGGCCAGTTGAGTGTTGTGACCCACATTCTTGTCCACACTGCAAATAAGAACAGTTTTATTGTGGTTATGCCCCTTGAAAGCAGGGACTGGGCTGGAATGAAAGCAGTTATAGAATATTTTCACAGGAGGAGGGGATACTGTTTTTTTTTCTTCCTTTAACTTTCTTGTTTAACGAGGTTCCCATACTTACACAGATCGATAGAATGTTTTGGGTTGGAAGAGATGTTTCAAGGCCATTTGTAGTAGTTTTGATTTTAGACCCTCCTTGGTAACCAGGTTGTAACCGAGAAAGTGGTCATCTTCCCAATATTCCATATGATTTTCTACGTAAACCAGGATATAAATAAGAAGGGGGAGAAGCCTCTTGCTCTCTTTCCTTTCCAGTGGATCCGGGAGCAGGTTCTCTGCTATCGGCTCTGCTCGTGTGGAGGAGTGAGGCCCAGCGAGGCCTTGTGGACCTTAAAAAGTGGAGAGTGCCGGCGATCGCTTGGTGCAGTTCTGCTATCTCGACGAGAATAGTAAAATTTCCTCTTGTTAATTTTTTATTGGTTACTCCTGAATTTTTACTGTATATATCTGTTTTGGTTTTTTTTTCTTCCCTCTCCCTTTTCCCTTTGGGGCGGGGGGGGTGTTCGGAGTCCCTTCTTCTGTGTACATAATATTCTAATTGTATATAAGTATAAATACATGTATATATTTTTATACAGCTTTGGTCTGCTCATTTCAGCATTTCAATAACTTTTCCCTTCTCCCTTTCCCTTATATTCATAGAGGAGATGGGGGGAGGAAAGGCTGCAAACTGTAAAGTTTGAACATTCGGCAGAAAAGTCGAATCCAAACCGTTACACCATTTAGTTCAACTCCTCTCCTCTCCTCTTCTCTCCTCTCCTCTTCTCTCTCTTCTCTTCCCTCTAACTGACAGACAGATCTACCAAAGGGTCTCCTCTGGGGTCCCTAGAAGATCATTCACCAAACTGATCTCCACTGCTTATGCTTTTATCAGTAATGTCTGGTCTAGGCAGCACATAGGTCTCCCAACCGAGTATTATTCATCCATCTTGCCATGTGGTTTTCCATCGTCACCAACCTCTGACAGATCATATCTTTCTACTATTAGATTTTAGCAATCACGCAAAGACGATTTTTCTTTCATATAAAAAAAGCTTCTTTTTTTATATCAAGCACCTCACTTAGTTTCCATTCTATACATCAATCAACTTAAAGTTCAAAAGTTTATTTTCTTCTTATTCCAGTAGAGTTACAACTTTGCACCCTTGCCTCTGTCCAGCTCCCGGCACAAAGAGAAGATCGTGTGGACTGAACTTAGATGTCATATGATAACAACTGGCATGGCATTATTTTATTTGACTGAGAGGAAGAGGCAAAACCACAGGTTGCACAGCAGTTCTGTTTTTTCTTTTCATGCTGTAGATACCAAGTGTCAGAGTGATAGGCAAGGATGTTCCCCAAAATTTATCTCCTGCTTCAGAGTAGAGGTGCAGAGCTTTAGGAAAGCACTAAGAAGTTTCTAAAACCTAAGCCATTTTTCCTCACAGGTATCTGTAAGGACTTATAGAGCACAGTTGCCTGTCTCAAACACTGTCAAGGCCACAAGAGGATAAGTACAGAAGGGAGGAATTTGCAACAGGAATGCTCTAATTCCTGGCCTGGTAGAGTTGAAATCTGGTTAGCACATTCTGGTCAATGCATCTGGAACAAAATGCCCAATGTGGCAAACTGGAAGCAACTGTGCATACATATCACACCAAGTTATGGGATAGATGGCATCTGTAACCACCACCAAGCACTGAAGCACCCCCAGACTCAATTCTGGGGCCTTCCACCAGAGGACTGCACATGGTCCACAGTGCAAATCTTCTGGCTGTGAAATGCGTTGAAAGTGTAAATAGGAAAGTTCCCATCCAGATTATTACCTATCACGTTCTTGCCTTTGTGTCAGGGAAGAAATTTTCTATGACAGCAGAGGAGCATAAAGCCCAACAATTAAAGGCCGTTCAAAAAGTTTATATGATTTATGTTGTTCACAGTAAACCATCTGGCTGGATTCAGAACATCGTGAAGACACAAATTAAGCTGCCGCAGCTGGCACATCTTACTGCTCTTTGCAGTTCTGCTCACACATTGATCTCTGCTGGCGTTTCAGTGACATGGCATTTCCCTGCAGGATCAATAGCGGTGCCTGCATAGGTGTCTGGGCACCATGGTGTACAAGCAACTTTCAGCTCCATTCAGCTCTCCGGTAGCACTCTACGTAAATACATGGACTGGAATCAAAGGGAGCTGTTGGTGAGAAGCAAATAGGAAACAACACACTGACAGAAATAAAAGTTCTCAAGGGAACTGAGTGGAGGAGCTGATAACTGGAATTGTTCATGGATGGCACAATGAACCTTTTCCAGACACAAACGTAGGAGAAAAAGGGTTTTAATACTTTAAAAGATCCTGGAATATTGGGCAATATTTCCATAGGTGCAAAGAGCAGATTAAATAGAGACATTCTAATAGAAAATGGGATAGAAACTGCAGCTGTCAGCCCTTCATATACTGTACATTTGAGGTTCTGGCTTAGAAAAGCTGGTTTTAGTCCACTCTGACCATCCCATCAGATTTCAAGATAAATTACACTTATTTGGATCTGTCAGAGTAGTAGAAAGAGAAGGAGGAGGATATAGGGTCACTGTATCCTCTAGAATCAGTTTAAAATTGAAAGGACCATACAAATTACATGCTCAGCTGTAATGCTGCTGGCGATGACAAAATTTGGAACATTTGTTGGGTAGTGCTACACTGCCAGTTTAACTGTGGTTTTTCTGACTTTTCAAATCCAACTCAAATGTCCTGACTGGTTCCTAGACCCTTTCAAAGGTAAGCAGCAAGGTGTTTCCCAGATGAAGTCTGGCTGTAACTGAGCTGTAACTGAGCACTGCTGAGTCCAGCAAACTCACAGGCATTATAGAATAAAACTAAACAATTTAGGTTGATCCACACCTTTGTAGTGCAATGCTCCCCAGAAAGCCTTGCTCCCACAGGTGTCTGCACAGCCTCTTCAATACGTGCTCTGGGACATAACCGCCACAAAAGGACAAGCTTTGAGACTATGAAAGAGGCATCACTACATTTTAGAGCCTTTGAGCTGAAAAATGCATTAATTTCTAATAACTATTTCTTAGAGCCACACAGCTGCTCTTTCGGACTTGGAGCAGAATTGGGTCAAGTACTATGCAGTGTAAACACAACCGATTCTCTCTTCAAAAACCTGTGCTGTAGAGAGTGTTTGGGAGCTACTCTGCTCTATTCCCTTACTTAAGGGCTGGGATATATGCTCTGGAGAAGCTGTCTACCAGCATGGATGTTACCTTTATAGACTTGCTGCCAAAGTCCCTCTCAAGTCAAGAGTAGCAACAGAAATTTGAAGATAGAGTCCCCTCCAAACCTATTCTATGGATACATTTTGGTTCAGACTCTTCTTGTACACATACAACAGCTATAAAAAAAAGCAGTATATATTATAGACTACATTAAATAAACAGAACAAAAACAAACGTCAGATTATTTTTATACCATCACAAATCACTATTTTAATGGACGTTGGAAAGGAGGAATAAGTAAAAGGAGTAGAGTTTACACATGTAGGAGAGAGACAAAGTGAACACTGATCATAAGCATCTTGCTAAGTCTCCTGTCTAACTTTTGGCACCTCCACATAGAAGAAACCAAAGCCATGTGTTCCTACTAAAACAAGGAAGAAGGGAAAGAAGTAGCATCAAAGCAGCAAGAGAGAGCCTTGCTGGGCTGCCTTGTGGAAAGGGGAAGAACTAAGGAGAGAAGCACTATCAGCTGAGGAGAGAAGGGCACCATAGCCCTGGTTACAAAGACTTTCTGTCTCAGCACTCAACAGCCCCTGCAATGCACACTTCGACCTTTGCCAGACTCTACTCTGTGTTGCCCAGTAATAATCTGTGAAGCAATGTGCAGCACCTGAAACACAGGAAATTCCATTCAAACATTATAAGAAACCACTTTCACTGTGAAGGCATTCAAACACTGGAATGGATTACTTGGAGAGATTGTGGAGTCACCACCCTGCACTACCCAACACTGCTCTGAGCAGCGGGGTTAGACTAGATCATGTCTAGAGGTCCCTTCCAGCTGCAGAGATTCTGTGATTCGTTACCTCACAGGTCACAAGTGAAAGAAGTACTCAGCAGGCTGTTAAGCAAGGAGCAGAAATTAAACTAAGGGCTTCCAGAAGAAAAGCAAAATGAATTTTACTACCAAAAGTTTATAAATCTGAAGGGGCTAGGAAGGTTTTTTGGGAAGTACAGGTCTTATAAAATGATAAATAAATATATTTCTTACTGAATAAAATGAACAACACAATGATTTCAGGTTTTTCCAAAGCAGATGAAACAAAGTTACCTATGTAAAGCATATAATTTTACCATCTTTCTGAGCAACCACACCACTAAATGTGTGCTATTTGTATTACCTCTGTCATTCAATTTGCAGTAATGTTTAAGGCCAGGACCCCTTCTGTGTTACCTGAAACTGATGTTGAAGGGGTCAAGCTGCGATATAAAGTGAACGCTTTGACTCCTAAATAAATTCCTCATAAATTCTCCCAACAATTTAACCCAGGATATGTGACAATGTGCTTATGATTGCCTGAAATCACTTCTAACTTTTTGCTGAGCATATCGTCTCATTCAATATTAACAGAAAATTCACCTCTCTTACCACTGGAGGAAAAACATAACTACTCAAGAAAATGGAAATTCCTACATTTTCATTTGCCTTTTTCCCAGGTAATTCTCCTGGTACTACCAGTAGGTTACTTTCTTTTAAAGGTCAGCTACAACTTATATCTGTTCTTCTATGCTTCAAAATTACTTCTTTGAAGTTTTAAATTCTTTTTAAGCTCAGAGATACTTCAGAAGTAAGAAATGGGACATCATTATAGAGTTACAGGTTTGTTTTCTGCAAACAATTGTTTATTTCTAGTAATGCTTTATAAGAGTATGATTAGGAGCAGCTGTCAGTGAAGAAGTAATTCTTTTGTATTACTATATTATGAACATTCTCCCTGGAAAGAAATCCAGAAAAGTTGTCATTCTATTGCATACTCTTGAGAACAATCTGGATCTGCAGAATGAGGGAAAGAAACAAATTCAAAACCTAAGAATTCAGTAGAGAGCACACCTGACTGATGCCCTAAGAATTTCAGGAACAGCAACCCTCCACCTACAGTGCAGATACCTGTGGAGATACACATCTTTCCACAGGACAGCATATGAGATCCACCTTATCGGCTGTACAGATCAACATCATCTCAGTCAGAAGCAGAAATATAAGGTTGTGCAATATAAAGCTCCAGGAAACTATAGTAAGGTTCTTGTGAAGGTTTTCCATAGTCAGGGAAATTCTGCACTAATCTGTGAGCAGGCTCCAAAGCAAGCCTCAGGTGAAGCCAGCCCACCCCACCATCAAGACATGCAGCTTTAGTGATTAATAAAATCCATGGCCATATGCAAATGCTTTGTTCCCTTCCTAATTCCTGTGAGTTTATCCTCTCTCAGGCAAGGACAAAAATCAGGTATGAGACTGGATGAACTCTTAAGCCTCTCCCTAAGGAAGATGCAGTTGGACACTTTTCAGCAGGGAATCAGGTCTGTATCCCCATGCCATTATTCATGACTTGAGCATTAACTACTCTCCCTCAGTTATGCCTCAGTCTGGTCTGGTCACAGCTGCTTTGTCTATTTGCCTGATAAAAATTATAAATTTGAGCAATCACCTGGGCAAGCTCTGTGCAGAGAGTTCCACAAGGACCACAGCTGGAGATGGAAACTGGTGAGGAAGAGGCAGATTGCCAGATCACTAAGCACACATGAAAAAGTGAACAGCAAAATAACCTATTGATGCACTCATTTCCTCTTCCTGCATAGAAAAAAAAGTGTACGTTAATGAGTGACCCCAGGATAGACATCCAGAGAGAAACAACTGTTGGTAAGGACCATCACTCACACACATGTTGTCAGTGATATTTACCCCATCCTAGCTCTATTCTGCTCCTGTGAACGGAAGGTCCATTAACAATTGGAGTGCATTTGGGGCAATCCTGAAGCACATCTTATGGTCACTTTCATGACAAAGAAATCCGATTTGTGCACTTCAATCCTACTCTGCTGTCTGAATAAAAGTACAATAAAGGCGATGCACAGATGGTTTTCTTCAAAAGCTCCCTCCTGACACAGACTTAACCATAATATGGATGCATCTTAAAGACAAAATGCACTCTGGAGCTATAAGTATGGCTGTCTTGTTGGTGGCTGACCTGTGCTTTATGTGTGTTTTAACCTGAACCTTGGCCAGGGAGCTGTGAAACATAAAAGCCTGTGAATTCTTGGCTCCCTGGGACAGGAGCTAAGAATTTGTGTCTATGTTATAAGCTGGAAAGGAGAAGATTAGACACATTGCTTTTCAAATACAAGGAGAGAGAGAAATAGGATGTGAGAGGAAATTATTAGTGTTTGGCACCTAAGATGCCATACCCCATTTTGCACTGCCCTTTACAGATGCACATGCCCCCAGTTTACTCTGCTAATCAGGAATGTTCTTCCTGTTTTATGTGGTGTAATCTACAAGCTGAGGAAAACATCACAACTTCCAGTATATAGAACACAGCTTATCTGCAGCAGGAGCAGCATTATTCTCATTTCACTGAAAAAGAGACTTTTCCTGTCAGTATTTTTCAAACAACTGTAAATTCATTCTTTAAAACTCAGTTTCCTAGGCACAAAACAATTCCAAAACCTTACTCTGGAAATCATGAAAGTCATTTCTGTAACACTTTTTAAAACAAAGTAATGCCTTGGTTTAGAATGTAATTTCCCAATTCATAAATGTAACCTTATGACATTTTGTTTCAAACTAATTTTATTTCAAAAATTGATGTCAATTAGAAGAATGAAATTAAATACAGCAGTTCAACTGCCAGCATATGGTATATTTTATTTTGAATCAAAACAAGTCCTTACTGGGGAGGTTTCTACAACATGGAAGTGAGTGATGTTTCCACACCAAAGTTCCCACTGATTCTAGGTTTCCAGCTCCTTGACACCAAAGTGGACTTAACACCATGTTTACTAAGGAAGGGCAAGGATGAAATCTTGGGAAATGTTGTCTGGTCTGTTTTGCAGATTTCCAGGAAATGAGGAACAGAGAGAAGACATTCAGGGAGCAGTGACAGCTGAGGCAATGAATCACATGACAGAAGCATTACACTTTGCTTTGGTAAGTTCATTCAGCTACCTCTGCTGAGTACCTTTATCATCTCCGTCTCAATGGAAACAGTCCCATACTATCCAAGGGAGCCAGTGAAAGCAGGTCTCACCTTCTACACACCACGGCAAAAGACACTTTTCAGAAATCTTGAAACACTCTCCCTTACATATCTGTACCACACTGGCTGAGCAACATGCCATGTGAATGATTTCCAGCAGCATTTCTCCATGAGCATCAGCATGCTGGGAGCATACTATAAATGTTGTGAAGAGGAATACTCATTATTCCACATAAAACTTTCCACATGACCTAAGAGACAAGATAGACAATATACCCTTTGAGCAAAGAGCAATTCTATATTCTTCAAGCTTTCCATAGAAAAATTATTATGCGGTTCAGATACATATAACCACAAAAGCACTTTATTTTTTCCCCTTTATTTTAAAGAATTAGATTCTGCTAAGAAAAGAGAAAATAATACACTCTACATTGGGCATCGTTTGCTCAGTATATGCCCAGAAAATAGAAAACTCCTGCTTGCCATGAAACTACTTTAAAATTCTACACTTCTACATTCTCAGAAGGACAAAACTGTGTCACACAGCCATGAATGTTCAGAACAAGAATCTTTGCAATTTCGTGGTTTGGTTGGACAAATTACATTCAGTCTTATCCTGTCCTCTCCTTGTATTTCTAGTGGTTGAACTGCACCTTTATTTAGGGTGAATAGCACCTGCCTTGCCCATGTTCACTTAACACCCAAGTACCCTCTTGAAGAACCATACAGTACTTGAAGAACCATACACCCTGTCTCCATAAAGACTGTAGAACATCATTATCACATCTTAAATTTTTTGACAGAGGAGCACAGGTTCTGAAGTTTGGCCTTTTGCCTCTGAAGCACTATGCATATCCACCCACACCCTGTCTCCATATGAACTCCATGTGTTCTGTACTGGAGCTGGTCTTTGGGTTTTTTCAACAGCAGATTTGCAATCAGAAATTCCAATTTACAAACACAAAAGCACTTCACCAAAAAAACAGGTACTCAACGAAAAATTCTAAAAGGCCACTCACGGCTGAGATTTAATTTACAGTAAATAGCAGGCAGAAAGAACAGAGGAAACCTCTTCAAATAGGGTGAAAAGCCAGTAAGAGCTGTGAACACAGATGAGAACACTGCTGGCTGAGGAAGGATCTTCACTGCATATTACTGAAAACTGAGACATGAACTGAAGGGAGATCTCTCCAAATATGTTCAGCTTCTACACTGGCAATAGCTACTGACAAATTCTGGAGACCACACACTAGCCACATTTATGTCCAGTAGTCCAGGGACAAGGTGTTCAACTAAGAAACAAAATAGCTAATTAAATTTAAATCAGGTACTGATTTAAAGCAGGCAGAACAGGACTACAAATATATTTCATGCAGTCTTCAGCAAAAGCAGGAATTCTTTTCTCCCAGAAGCCACCCTTTCCATGCATTTCAAAACTATTATTTCATCCCTATGAGAAAGTACTACAACTTATCCTGGTGGAAGAAATTCAAGCCTAGTTTATACATGATACATTATACTTTAACTCATAAGGGAAGAAGCCATATAGCGTGGATAAAGAAAGCAGAAATTTATGGAGAATATAGATCTCTCCGTAACAGAAATGTAAGGCCAACTGGATGGGCCAAAACTGAATAACTTTTTTTTCTGAACTGGTCAATTAAAACATATATGCAAAAGAGAATTAATATATTGAAGAGAAAGGCTATTTTTCTAAGCAAATTTCTTCAGCATGTCAGCAATACTTCGTGTTGTATCTAAATTCATGGCTTGAAATTATTCAGGGAATGGTTAAATAATGCAATGCATCAAATCCATTTTAAAATGAACTGCAATTTCGACTTCCTGGCCACTGCAAATTATTCTCAGTTGTAATTTACAATAGGCAAATGTTAATTTACCTAACCCATATTTTATGAATATGTATTGACTAATTGCAAGTCCATGGTTCGGGGTAAATAAATACGCAATTTATATTCAGATAAGTCACACAATCAATTTTCAATCTACTGCCTCAAATGCAGTATCAGACTGTGACAGGTTTATTTGCACTGACACGAGGTGTCATAGTTCTGTGAACTGCAAAGTGGAAATGTCAAACATTATTCAGCAGCCACCACTGGATCGTGCCCAGCAGTAACATCCACAGCAAAACCTCAGAATGTCAGCAGCCTTCTGCTGCTGCTTGACTGCAAATTGAACAAAACTAACCTAAGCAGACTGATCTGCACTCAGGGGTCAGTTGCAGTGGCAATTTTTTTTCCTATGGTGACTCCTAATCTGACATTTCCTCACCTACTCAGAGATGAGAGCAGCACTTCTGCCAGTAGGCAACTGGAGAAAAGGATGGGACTGTGACCTCTGCATACTTGGGCTTGGCCTTTCAGGTCATGATCATTTTTAAGAGCAGTTAATCAGGCTTTCAAATTAGTGCAAAAGGTTTGTTCTGTCTCTTCTTTGAGTGCTAGGGCTTGTATTAAACAAGACTCACTCGATATGCTGCATCAGGAGTTTTTTTGCTAATAGAGCTCCCAAATTACTGGCTGTTTTTGCACTCTATTCACCGCCATTAAAATTTTTCAATTAAATAGAACATGCTTAAATAACATTCCGAGTTGAAGTACTCCTGACCTTTTTTTTAACCAGACATCTTGAGATTCACTTTCTTTCTCCAAAACTAAATCTGCCCACTGAACAAAGCAATCCAAGAGAATCCTTTGTCTGCTTTATGCAAGTGTGCTTCAGAGTCCTGTAGAGAAATAAATCTCTTAGCCTGTACAGATTTCCATTTTCCTTGGATGTGGCTTCATTTTCCCTCCTCTTTCTCCTGATGAATACCTGAAGGATGACTGAATTATTACCTGGGTTTCCATTTTCACTGCTTGACAATAAGCAGTTTTCCTTGTGGTAATAATAAATATCCAGAAAATTTGACAGGAATTACTTGTGTATGGTTACTAGTTTGAGAGCATTGCTTCCTTCAACTATTTTTGTTTCTTTTACATCTCTCAAGGCATTTCTTTTTGATTGTAGAAAGAGAAACAAATCACCTTTCAAGTCATGGTCCTGTGTGAGTCAAGTGGATGAGCTCAGTTGCCCGAACATAGGCACATAATACTACTGTAGGTGCTCTAGGGTATTATGCATGCCCTGCACGTGTTTAACTAAGATGTGAGTTACTTAGAGACCTTCTGTTACACATGGCAAGGGAGTGGGGGCATGTGTGGGTAAGGGCAGCTCCAAATTTTTCAGGTGGCCCTAAACCTCTTTATACAGGAGATGAAACTCTATCCTGACCTATGAACCTGATAGATGAGATCCAGCAGAGGAGAAACAGTTAAATTTAGCAAACATCGTAAGTTGTTCATTCAGCTACAGCAGTGAGGGCATTCTGATTCGCTCAATAACTATTTTCTTACTAGCAGCTTTAAAGCCATTTAATGATGTCGTTATACCCACAAGACCACCTGTCAAAGAAGGGGAACACAATGAAAGTGATGAGGTGGTGGAGTGAGACGAGGAAGATACATTCATTAGAGACACGAGAAGGCAGCTGGTGTTATTGGGCATAAAAGAGGAGGTTGGGGAGCCTTGTTAAAAGTTATGTAGTCTTCTGAAAGAATTACGGCACAAAAAAGCAAAAAAGTTTGGAGTTATAGAAAGGGATTGGCAATTACAGACATCCTTTAATTATACTTCAAATTAAGGAAGGTACAGACAAAAGATTGAATCAGTTTTAATCAGTACTGAGTAAAGATTCATTTAAAAAAAAAAGGTTCCAGTTTCATTTCTTGAGTCAGTGTGGGCTTCAGTGAGCAATTTGAAAGGAGTCTGCAGGCTGGAGTTAATTATTTGCATTAGCATTTCAGATGGCTTTCGTGTAAATACCAGCTCTTTGGTGTGCTATGGGCGTAGACAAAAAGTAAGCTAAATGCTTGATCTGCCTTATAGGAGCCTAAATTATGTCACTTAATAGGTAGCAGACAGCATGGGGATTGAATGATACAAGCCTTTGAAAACAGCTCTGGGATCTAATTAATTGGGACAAATTATCCAAAGCAGCTTGGCATTGAGGAAGGAGGACAGACTCGGGGAGAAATGACAGATGGATATACAGAAAAGAAAGCAGAAAGACCTTTGGTGCTCTTGAAGAACTCAGCCTAAAGGCCACTCTCACTCCTACAACTGACAGAAGTGCGCAGAGACCCCCTGGGAGGTGGCCTGAAGGCTCCTGAAGAGGGCCCCCACCCCATCCTACAGTCTGGTACTGGACTGCAGTGTCTCCCTGTGGGATGGGGATACCATGTCACACAAATATATCCAAATATATCACACATATATATATGTCCCCCAAATATATCCAATATATACCATGTCACACAAATATAACACCAAATATATCAAAGAATCATAGAATAGTTTAGGTTAGAAGGGAACCTTTAAACTCATCAAGTACAACACCCCTGCCAAGGGCAAGGATCCTTTCCACTAGAGCAGGTTTCTCAGAGCCCCATTAAACCTGCCCTTAAATATTTCCAGGGATGGGACAGCTACAACTCTGGGCGACCTGTTACAGTGTTTTACCACCCCCACTGTAAATTGTAAATTGTAAAATTTTCTTCTTTCTACCTAGTCTGAATCTACCCTTTTTTAGTTTAAAACCAGTATCCCTTATCCTATCACAACAGGCCCTGCTGTCTCTGTCCCGACCTTTCTTTTAAACTCCCTTTAAGTATTGAAAGGCTGCAATAAGGTCTCCCAGTAGCCTTCTCTTCTCCAGGCTTTCCTCATAAGGCAGGTGTTTCATCCATGACTAAAAAGTGTTTTGGGTATTCAATCCCCTTTAGTCTACTGTCACTTCAGTCTCAAACCATGACACCCACCCTGCAGGTCTGGGAGACATACAGTTCCCACAGGCTGCTTAGAGACCCTCGTCAATAGCTGAATATATTGACATTAATGGAGACAGAGGACAAACAGCAACATACTGATAGAGCAAGACACGTAAACTGTGTGGTTTATGCAAGCCTGGAATGCACAAACCTCTGGCATGCACATACATCACTTTAAATTCAGACAATATAATCAGAAGTCAACGAGATCCCGACATTTTTGAGCCTGGCAGAAAGCACTTAGTGCTTCCTAAAACTTGACCATACACCACACACAGTATGTCCAAGCACTGAAAATGAGTCTTACCTCAGCTTTGGCTCTTTTGTCTTTACTTCCACAAACACCCTAGAAACAAGCACACTTGTGATATACCAAACCATCTGCTGATCTAATTTCTTTGGCTTTAGTAGAATTTCTTCCAGTAGAGAATTTGGCCAGGCAATGTTTGGCTCATTCAGTCACACATTAGCACTGTTGGACACTCACAGAAGTTTACTGAAGTTGTGCCTTATGAATGCTCACCTCAGACTGTGACAGTCACAGCAACTACAACACAATTTAGACATGGTTCACTCTGTCTCCTGTCTCCCAGTCCTCTGAGACCGAAGACCTGATTTGACATTGACATCTTTCCCTGCCATCCCACCAACTATTTATTCATTTCCATCCTGAATTTTCTCCAGGTATGACCAGGCTGCCGTTAGGTTACTGCAAAGCCATCTCTTCACTAGGCTGAACAGGACCCACTTCCTCAAGGGGCAAGTGCTCCAGCCCCTCACCATGTTGGTGGCCATCATTCAAGTTCATCAATATACTTCTTGAACAGATAGACCTAACACGGGACCCAAAACTCCATGTGTGCTCTAATGAGTCCTGAGTGATAATTAGTTTCCTTGATCTATTTACCTGCTGATACAACTCAGGATGTTGTTGACCTTCATTTCAAAAGAAAAAATGAAAGAGGCAACACAAATAAGAGTCCATTATTTGTCAAATATGTATTCCCCATCTGTCACACATTCCATATACACGGCTAGAATTTTTAATTGCAATTATCAATAATTAAGCAGTACAGAATAAGTAGATGGCAAACACCCTCCACAAACTGAAATATCTGCAAATGTATGAAATGTAATGTACTCACATAAAGCATAAAAGAGATAGAAATTCAACAAATATCTTCTCATAGAATAGTTCATCCACATGTGCTAGAAATCATAGTTTATAAAAGCAATTTTCTGAATAACACATTGTTTTAATCGGTAAATACTTTTTTTTTTACGCAATGACATTCTGATTTATATTGCTGCCCTCAGAAGCATAGTTGTATGAACAGAATTGTTTCAAGAACATTCTATGCAAACATAGAATGCTTTTCATTGGAGACTCTGAGAACATTCTTATTAGCATTAAATAACTATTATTTGACTTCCATGAGGCAGGTCAGTACCGTGAAAGACAAGATCCTGTGCATGTGGTCTCAAAACGTCCAGCCTCTACAAAATGTTAATCTTGCCATTAGGAAAAGGAAAAAGTAAATCACGATAGTTAGACAGTATATAAGCAAATATTGAGGCCATTTCTGAATGAGCTCTACATATTTGGCTTACGACAATGCCTGTCTTTTTCACAGTATTTGTAAAAATGTCATTGTTTTATTTTAAAACATCATTGTGAGTCAGGGAACTACCACTGTCCCATGTTTAAAAGAAATACAAAAATGCTAAAGCATTTTTGATAAATGATAAAACCACTGAGAAACTTGGGCACATGACTGAAATTGAGATTAAACACACTCTAGTTACTGGCTAATTTAGGAGACTCCCTAAGTTCTAAACAAGTGAGGTTTCTGCCAGATAAATTTCCATCAAGTTTCTGCTTTAAAATGGTTCCATCTTGGAGCTTGATAGCTCTATATCTACCTTCCATCCAAACTTTCTCAGACACTTTCAGGTGCAAACCCTTAAATAGTCCAACAACATCCTTATCACGCCAAGATTCACTTCAAAACACACTCCAACTCTAGTGCTCCTTTCACATAGAAAAGGTCAACTAGAGCATTCATCCAGACAGTAACTCGAGGGATGCACTTTTACCCTCCTCCAAAAGTAATGTAAAACTATTACTTGATCTCTCTGTTCCACCAGTAATCTAAGCTGTGGCATGTTGCTAGGATGGTCCTACTGCTTCCAGTGCCCATCCTACTTGAGAGGTAACTTGGGCATCTCTTTGTTGCAGCATCCACACCATTCCATTGCACAAAGATACTAGACATCTGCCAGTAAGCAAGAAATTCAAGTCTCACAGGACTTGCATTAGAGAGCTAACCATTTATTTCATCCTGCTGCAGGTCTAGCTACAAAATGCCAGTGTTTCTATGACACTTCTTCAGAAAGCTAGGGGAGTGAGTCAAGTTTAAGTGAAAAGGGTGTTTGATTTCGTTTGGGTTTTTTCCTATAACTTTATTACTTCTTTGAGAAAAGAGCTGTTCTCCAAAAAACAAGATTTAAATGGTGAGTTTCATTAACAAGCTTTATGAAGCTTATTGTTAGAAACTGAGTACCAGTGAGGTGATTTCCCTCGATTACAATTACAGGAGCTAAGTCAGTTAATGCCAAGTGGTTGTCTGTGCTTTTGCCAAATAAGAACTATTTCAGAGCTATAAAGGTTTCAGAATATTGTGTAAATGCATATTTTATTTAGATTTCTTATCTCAAGAGTTTAAAATATGTATTCATTATAACATAATTTCTTCAGTCTATGCCATGGGCTATTAAAAATAGCTTTTACATGATTTAATTACTCTTTTGAGGTAATAGGTGAGTAGAAAGCATTAAATCTTACTTTGTTTAAAAACCTTATATCTACATGATCAGTGTTGTGTGCATTGTCATCTCCCAAAGTACAAACTTTTATCTTTTGGATGTAGAAAACATCTCCTTTGTTAACATAGGTGATATA
This sequence comes from Cephalopterus ornatus, assembly GCA_013396775.1. Lineage (NCBI taxonomy): Eukaryota > Metazoa > Chordata > Aves > Passeriformes > Cotingidae > Cephalopterus > Cephalopterus ornatus. The sequence continues at coordinate 163,462 of VZRE01004678.1, forward strand.
TGATAAATGGCTCACTTCCCAAAATCTAGTGAGGGTCTCTCCCTCTAAAAAATTATTTGTTTAGTAACCACTGACTGATAGAACAGCAAGAATTTGTTCACCCATTTCAGAGTACAGTTCATATAATTTAATCATCCACATGTACTAGCCAAAGCCCTTCAACAAAAAAAAAAAAGATAAATAATGAAACCTAATGTTCCTCTTCTTATAATGATCCTTTAGGCCTCATCTACACACAGAGTTAATTACTTTAAATTGGCAGAGGGAAAGCCTTGCCATCAGGCTTACAAAGGTAGGTAGCAATTTTTCATTCAAGTACATCTTTGTGGAAAACTTTATGATATTTCCCATCATCAAAATCTACAGAAAAAATAGTATGCTGAGGGTGTTTAACTGAAAGAGGTTATTGCATTTAATTAAACTGACCCTAAAATCGGGGTAACTCTCCCTTATCTGCAGTTATTCAAAATGTAGGTGTCTACTGTGAGGAAATCGACTAATGCTCTATTGTATATGCAGAAAGATGAGACTCTTCAAAGGGTAATTAATCCTCTGCTAAGTCAGGAAGGATGAATCACCCTCTGGAAATACCTTTTTCCAACAACAGTGTTTTTTTACATCATGCATAATAAAACTGTGAAACTCATTACCACAGGATGCTGTGGAGGCACAGACGAAAGGCACTAATGCATTTAAAAGCCCTAGACTAATTCATGGAGAGTGGGTGCAGCAAGCAGATGGTCTGAAAATAGTCACCCGCTCAGGAAGTCCATAAACAATATATCTGGAAGGTGGGAAGTATCCCTTTGTATAATGATTAGTTCTTAAACTCTTCTCTGAACATCTGGTACCAGCCCATGTTGGAAACAGAATCCCAGATTAAACGGTCTGTTGGTCCAGCCCAGTGGGATAGCTCTTTTGTTCTAAAGTTAACTCATGTCCTCAGTCAATATACCTATTCCCCTTAAGAAAAGAAACCAGGTGTACAAAAACACGAGGTATTTTTTCTTTATATAAAGGGATACTATTCTATTTAGTATTAAGTCATTTTGTTTCGCTCTAAGATACCTTATGGTACAAAACATGGCTCTTTTGGGTTAGCCAATAGAGTTTCTTTATAAGCAGTAATTTGCAGGAAAAGATTTCCTCCAAAAAAAAGATCAAATAGTTTTGTATGGATATAATGTATTATTACCAATGATTAAGTAAATACATAGTGAGAACATGAACATGTTATCTTAAGACAAGACTGCAATAAAAACATGCCTGAGAATAATAACATATTTGGAATAGGACATTACTAGACCTGACCTGCAGGAATACATCATGATACCCAGTAAACCTTCCACATTTTATTACTATCATTTTCTATATTAATCAGACTTGTGATTCCCTATGTCTCATTAGCTTTGTTGTTGGGTTTGGTTTTTGGTTTTTTTGGTTGGTTGGTTGGTTTGGGTTGGGTTTTTTTGTTTTGTTTTTTTAATTCTTGCCAATTACATGATTCATTGCCATCCATGTGACATGAATTTCTCATGCCTGAGCCAATCCTTTGGCAGGGTCTCAAGATAAATTGCTATGAACTAAGATGATTGCAGCAGCATCCCTAGGAGAGACAAGTGGCTTTTAAAGACACCTTCTTTTTTTAAAATATAGCTGCCATTCTGACAGTTCTGTTCAATTATTAGCAAGTTATTTTTACAGTCCAGAGGGACTTTCTTTTAACACACAAAACTTTCTACTTAAGTCTTACAGGATTAGGTCCTAAAATTTCTTGTAGCTTCATTTAGCTAATTGTAACACCAGATCTCCAGAGCCTTGCAGACACTTAAAACTTTTGCGGTGTAGGAATTAGTCATGAAGACATACTCCACCTCTTTTTTCAACTTTTGTTGATGATTATATTCCTTTCTTCTATATACATAAAATTTATCTAGGTGCTAAGACTACCATAGAATCCAGAAAATACATCTGCTTCCATTGTCTCAAACTCTGCTGGTCAAAGAGATAGTTATTCAATCCTAGATGAGCTTGTATGGTAAATGAAGTCACAGGGTACATGCAATAACCAGAGGCATCCTACCCTCTAGGTAACTACTTTCCCACAGAAAGATTGTCAGTTTAACTTTGTAGTTCACAGAGGAACTTCTGTGTTCCAGTAGGAAACGTTTAAAATCATGTGTTTATATTATTCCTTATAAATGTCATATTAATTGAGGCAACACACTGTATTTTCCACACAGTGAGGCAGGATCAGTGAAAAGATGCTGAAACCTGGATACAGCTTAGGTTTGAGTTTCAGGCAAAGTCTTCCAAAATATTTATGTGTCTTTAAAAACCAAGCCCTGATTTCACACATCATCTTCAAACACAAAGCCACTGTGACATGAATAAGGCTAAGAATGTAAAGCCCAGTTTTGCTGCATTTACCATTCCTGCTGCATTGATGGACTGAAATTAGTAAATTGCCCTGTGCCATTCCCCAGTGTCAATGGCATTATTCCAGCCTACAGATAATTCTTTGTATATAAGTATTGGCACTCAATTTAGGAACCCAATATTAAAGGTCTTCTCTAATCCATAGAGAGAGGCTTCAGAGGAAGATTTGTCTTGGCTGAACTGCCCTCTGTCTGTGTTTTAGCACTGAATATGTAGGGAGCTCTGCAACCCAGCTCATGTCTCCAGTTACAAGTTGGACGAGTGTGGTTTTTTGCAGCTTAGTTTATGCCAAAACTAGACAGTTCACAAGAAGCACTAGTGCAGAACAGCTATTCTGGGTTACATTCAAAGCCTTAACCTTTTTGTCCCTCTATATTCTTTGTCTCCACAAAACTTAGATGTCCAAATCCTTGTTTGTAAATGGAAATCCAATGCCTTAATCACTACTGATGATCCAGATTATATTTGCAGGATTAGAGAAGCACCTGCCTCCTGAGAAGCATAAACTGAAAGTAGCTACATTAGGTAGAAAAACTAATCGGGATAGACAAAACAAGGTGAGGCATTTTGAATCAGATGCATCAGAAATCCCAAACTTTCATTATACAGTACTGGCCATCTAATGCTGAAGTTTCTCCACAAGCAAAAAACAACCTTTTCTGGATCTGATGAACAGTGATTTTCAGATCTGCTTACTTCAATCCAGACATCATTTGGAATAAAGCAAATGTGATGCTTTGATGTTTCCTCTTTTCTGATAACACAAGGGTTTTCCTTTAATCTAATTATTCTTAGTGTTTCAGAGCAGAACTCACTAAAGGTGAAGCCGGTTAAGAGAAAGATAATACTAAAACCAAACCATAAAATCAAGAGAAGAATAAAGGATACAATAGGTAGGTACCTTGTGACCAACTCAATACTACTTACTCCTCATACATGAGAAATATCCATTTTAAAAGCATTATTTTTTTCATAAAGTTAGGAAGTCAAAATCTTACAGCAGTCAAAATTAAGATGTCCTTTTTAACCTGAATTTAGTGCATCTGCTCATATATATATATGCGCAAATACAAATATACAAAATTCAGTTCCTAGGTCACATAATACTTCTTCACTTAAATTGCCCCAGCCAGGATCACACCTTGTGTTTCATTACAGGTTCCCTGATTCTTCCAGAGAAACCTGGCTCCTCACCACGCCTTTCAGAACTCTTTCCTGATACTACGTGATTTCTTTCCAGTTTCTACCTTGTCATCCCAGCCTAAATCTCCCAGGGCTGTTTTCAAGTTTTCATCAGATTTTAAGACTTTCAAACTACAACTCGTTTCCTTAACTTACTAGATTCCACCCTGAATCTTGAGTCTATTCCTTTCTTTCCTCTACCACTGTTTTCACTGGGATGCCAATTCTCCAGCTCAGCTTGAAACTGCAGTTACAAGAAAAATTTAACAGTATCACTGTCCACTCTCCCTCCAACCCACAAATCCCCTGTGAATCTGGGATTATACTAAGAGTGGTGAAGGTTGGATAGAGACTATTGGATGATGAATGATTATAACAACATAGAAGAGAAGGAACAGGGATTTGCAGTTCTAGATTGGGATTCAGAAGAGTCAACACAACCCTGCAAACTTCGCTGAGCTTAAAAAGGTAATTGTGTAATTGGATAAGAATAGTAATCTGCAATGCATATAAGGAGTTAAGTTAGAACAGTTCATTTAGAATGTAACTACTTTCTATTGTGGATCAGTTTGGGTGCTGTAATTTTGAAAAGAAACATTGACTTGCTTTCACCTTTCTTAGACCTTTTCATATTTTTTGGATAATTTTGTTTGGCTTGTCAAACACATGAAGGCTGCATTATTAAAAATATTCTAATGTGGCAGGTGCATATTTGTGTGTGGGAAGGTGTTGTTTTAAAGTGACAGCTGAACCTTTTGTGAAATATAAGGTTTTCTCCCAGGAAAACGTCATCTTCTTCATTCTTTTTTCCTTGGGTATAGTAAACTATATGATAGAAGATGTTAATATTAGAAGTGGAACAGATGGCTCAGATTGAGATTGAGGGCACACCTACAACTCAGAGGTGGGGAAAGAGACTCAAACAGGAACCAACATGAGCAGAAAATTCAATTAAAAGGTTCAATTTTGAGGAAGCAGGTGTGTGGGTTTATTATTGAGATCTCTAAATTCTCATTTAGAGTAACCCATTTGTGAGGCCTGTTATGAACTTGTCTAACCCCATTGCTGGCATTTTACTATGTATGCGTACTTGAAAGGAATTTTAAATGTCATCGGGTAGCTCTCGCTCTCCCTTTCTCCCCCTTTGGTAACATCTGAGAATCTGACAGCTCTACTTCACTGGAAAGGCTGACAAGCCTGTGATTCTCATTAGGCACAGCAGTGTGTAGATGCTTTGGGATCTTCCTGAATGGAGAACTCTATAATAACTCAGTCCGATATTTCTGTCATTATCATTTAGCATAGAAAGTGCCCAAACTGATCTTTGACAAATTTTCAGCAACATCACAATACAGAATAACTAATATATTATAAAATTAATATCCTCCTAAGAACAGATTGTATATGGCTCTGTATAGAATTCAGCACCTTTGCCCTGAGTCTCTCCTAGGCATTATTCCTGTTAACTTATTATTCAAAGCTTTTAAAAAGATAGGACTGAAGACCAACTGGCTTACCAAGTCCAAGAAACTAGATATGACCTGTTTCATAAAATACCACAAAGTCCGTCTTAAAGTTAACCAGGAGAGTTTTACTCTAACTTACAAGTCATTTAAGAACCTCCCCACCCTTAATTGCCTTATTTTATTCTCAGTCCAGTTTTACGCAGTTTGCATTTTGCTCTTTCCATCATTTCCAGACAAGCTCCTTCCACAGGTGATTCTGTGTTCACAGCTATATCCCTTTGCATGCTCTCCCTAAATGTTGGAAGTTTCTTCTTAATCCACATAGTAATATCCAATGCAGCAGTGTATAAAGTAACTCTTCCTAATCCCTTTCCTTTCTTTCTCAGATTGTTGTCTCCACAGGTAGAAACTACATGTTGCTTTTACATTAGATTTTACACCAAATGTGGATTCTGGATGGCTAAGGAGTGAAAAAATTCCAAGGCTCAAACTTCTTCCTAAGAATTACTTACCAGCATCCTTGTTTGAAGCAGAAATTACAGAATCACCGAATATGTCAAGTTGGAAGGGACCCATAAGGATCAAATTGTGATAGCAGGAATACAAAAGATAGCCCTGTGTACCTGATATATGCACTTTCTGCACTGGGTCAAAACACAGATGCATAGAGGGGAAAATCAGGAGGGCAGAAAACAGCTGGATTTGTATCCCTTCACACAGAAGCAGCTGTAACCTCATCCATCAACTCTTATTCAGTCAAGGTCCCAAATCCAGATTCATAGTTCCTGGTGCAGACTCACTAGTTTGACCAGGCTGGTTTATTGCACTCTTGTGTCATGAAGCTGCTGTGTAGCCAGTGCTATCAGACCACTCCCCAGTACCCAGCAGGCCAGCCCATGGGTAACCCATGCAATTGTTTCTGGAAGAAGACTCAGCCTGATGAAAAATCTGAAGATACACCTCAAGTAATCAGATTTTTTACCTGGATCATGACTTATGTTGAATCATGAAACATAAGTGGACTTCAGCCTATTGCCTCTTGAAAATAAGTCTGTGAATAATTGTCTGTCTCCCGGGGATCAAATGACCCAGCAGAATTAAAACATGTTCAGTCTGTCCTCAAAATTCTAACACTTGTGAGGGAAAAATAAAACTAAAGACAACTAAAAGTTGTCCTAAAACTAGTGCATCAATATTTTTTAAATTGTTTAAAACCACACAAGCTGTGTCCCCTCAACCAAGCAAAGCAGTCTATGCCCTTTAATGATTTTTGTCTGCTAGTTAAATCAAAGGTGCAAATATGAGTCCTTTGACACCAAGTGGTTCGTCCTATTCTGTAGAAATGTCACATGGTGACAGTACAAGCTGTTAAGACAAAGTGATTGACACATCATCTTAACTACCCTCTCAGGTACTCTTTCTGAGACAATCAATTTAGTGTTCTATCTCATTAAATTTCACTATTTTGATACCTTATATTAGTTGAAAGAGACACTCTACAGTGTCCTTGAACTGAAGGTATTTAAAGATCATTTTCTCAGACAGGAATCCTGATCAGATAAGAGTCAGACTTGCTGCAAGCTGTCAAAAGGAAAGAGAAAAAGTGAAAGAAAAATTATGCACCACAAAACTGACTGAGGGACACCGAGATCTTCAAAAGGGTGCCAAATCCTTTTTAAACAATATTAGACAGAATCCAGCCGCAGCCAATAGTCAGTATAAGGAATGACAGTCATCCTATGGAAACCAAAATGTGATGACATAGAAAGGCACTACAGCAGCAAGGCAAAGCTTATTGCTCTGCTGCTTCTCTACTTCTTAATAATAAATTACTGCATTAATAACCCTTTATACTTATCCTATTGGAGATTATATGATTACTGATAAAACTTTTAATTACATTAGCAACACTACACTAATTGCATTAACTGGCATAATAAAGTTAATGTATAAATACGATGTCCTTGATACACACATGGTAAGACTGCACATCTCATTAAGATTAATATTGTTGGAATAATGTCACACTATTTTTATCCAAGACAATATTACCAAACAGCCATGACCCCCTGGCCTGAAGTTTTAAAATTTAATATTAGGTAACAGACTTAAAGCAGTCTTTCTCAGATGCAAATTTAGAGGTGGTTTTATATAAATCGGAAGTTAATCAACCAAAGCCAGTTTAAGTTCTATGAGGTACTCACCCTGAAACAGACTGTACCTGGGCCCAGAAAGCCCGAAACAGTTGATCAACATTTTTTAGTCTTAGCAGTTGGCAAATACTGGTTTCCTCATATTTTCTCCCAGTTCTACATGACCTCTGATAAATAACACTGTCTCATTATCTGCTCACATCTACTTTGGCTTGCTGGAGACCTTAATCAAGTCAGGCTGTGGACTGGAAGTAATTTGAGAAAGTAGCCAAATCCATCTTTTCTACATTGTCCTCACACCATAAAAAAAACAGAAAAGCACTGAGTTTAGCATAAAATCTGACCCACAGGCCAATACTTAACAGGACAAGTCTGGGAATAGAGAGGGAACTGTATATCAGCCAAACAAGTGAAGTTCGTCTAACCATTAAGCAGTAGTTTGTGAATAAGCAGAAGAGACACAACTGTAGAGTTTTGTCAAGAGAAGAGGTGACAAAGATTGTGGGGTCTAGATGATGATGTCCACTCATGATTCTTGATTCCATGCCTGTAGTGGGGACACCTCTACCCAAGAAAATGGCTAGCTCTGGGCCCAGGTTGTATCCTCAGTGCATGGGATGCTCACAACTTGCTCTCAGCCACATGGCTCTTCCCTTGTGAAGTCCACACTTAGAACGTAGGAGACAAACACCAGGGCTCAGACATCCTCGTTCTGGGCACAAGAAGAGCAGCCTCCTGTGTCCATGAGGTATGTCAGGCTGTTACTGTGAACACCTGTCCTTGGGCTGCAAGTCCTCATTTGGTAAAACAAGGAATCCAGTGCCTATTTACCTTGTAACAGTGCTGTGAGTGGAATTGCAATATGGATTGCGGGAGCCCAGATGTAACACCTCAACAACAAATGTGCTGAATAACCAGGCAAGAGAAATTCTGTTTCTTTTGAAGACAGTCATATATTTAGCTGTGTTCCCTTAAAATACATGAGCTTTTCGGCCGCCACATAGCTGCACTAAAGCAGTCAAATTTCTTTCAGCAAAACTCTGAATGGAATAACTTTAACATCCAATATTTATTCTTGTTGCAGCACAGTAATTTGATATGTAATAAGCATTAAGGTAAATATAATTCTGTAGTTGACTAATCTAAACTTTGCTCTGTAGCTCAGATCTCTCAGGGAGACATGATACTTGACATTTAATTTGAAAAGCAAGGTAGCCTGATGGAGAAAAAAACTTTTCTGTGTCGATAGTAAAAATGCATTGGTGCATTTTATTTGATATGGTGGATTTGCTTGGCTTTATTTTCACATTTTAATAAGCTCATATCATAAAAGTATAATGAAAATAGAAAGATCATTTATCATAAGGATAGACAGGTGCAGATAGTTTCTTTGGATTGCTGTGTAGAAGAAAAACAGTTTTCTTCCTGCTGATAAAAATAAATGCAAATTGAACAGTATGAAAAAGCCTAAAACATCACAAGTTGCTACAGGGAGATCATGATGTCTAAATGCGAACAGTAGATTAATCAAAGAAGCAAAATTTTCATGATGGATAATTCTAAGGTAAGGATAACACCACTTACATTTTGCAGTGTTAAATACTGTAAATTCAATACAGTATGCAGTCCATTGGCAAAGAAATGTTGTTCTTCAGGTAGAAACAATACCTTTTTTTGATAAGGGCAGGTGAATTTGTTCCTTATGAGTGGAACAATTTCTTATCCAACTCAGTAAGGGACATAAGACAGGGTATATAACAGATGGAGGATCTTAGTGCAGTCTCACCAGTGATCATGGGATGGCCCCACAAGGGTCCTTGACACAGTAAGTCAAATTGAAGAGAAGCCACCCAGTCTGCACTGCTGTGTTTATCCCTCATTTTATTCCTCTTATCTCCCCTCTTCCTTAGGAATGTCTTATCCTATTTCCATTGCCAGAAAACAGAAAAGACCTCATCTCCCTTTTACAGAGTGGCACCAGAAGCACAGAAAGAGTCTGGGACATCTGCTTCAGTGCTTATCTGGGATCAGGAGTGCACTTTTGCAGCAATTCTCCTGCGTGTCCCCACTGAACCATGCCTCTTAGTCTTCAAGAACATGAATGGACTCTGCTCCTATTGAAAGCAAAACCAAACGGATTGCTCCAGGAACATGAACAACGTGTTCAAACCACTGACTGGAAAAGGTCAGAATTTGTATCAAGTACAAAATCCCAGAGTGTGGTCACTCAGACCTCAGCCTCAGCTGTATGGCTCCCATGGACCCAACCCTGTCACACCACTGCAACAAACAGAATCTTGGATTTCCAGGATTTCAATTATACTGACACCACAGTACTCTGCTTAGTTCCTCTGCCTAGAGCAGCTAAAAATAGCTCCAGACATTATCACAGCCATAGAACCCCAGCTAGAAGCAGTAATTCTGTCTTGAAGTACTACCCTCAAATATTCATGTGTGCCAACCTACTGCCTCTAGACTCTCCATAGTTAAGAATTTCACTCCAAAACTACTTCTCAGAGATCAGATTCTAACAAACACTTTGCCTGTCTTCTTATTACCTTTGTATTATATCTATTAACTACACTATCTCTGGATTTAGAGAAAATAATGGTAGGGCTTCATCTTTCTTCCACTTTTTTTTGTATCATGTCAAGAGGACATGTGAGGGCATCATTTCTTTTAGTGACCAGCCCCCAAACAAAACAGCAGACAGCATTTAGAGTCAAACTTAAGAATCTTTATACCAAGACAACATTAATGTTCTGCTAACATGTGTGCCCAGCTGCCTCCTCATCTCTGGACCCCACCTACGAAAACCAGGTTCAACTCCTACTATAACAAGCAGAGTAACAATGTTTCCGAAACAGGAGATACTGGGGTTCAAGAGCAAGGAAGGATGTATGAATTGAGGAGTACAGATGGATGCAAAAAGAGACCCCACATCTAAACACCAACCTCTGATCACAAGTGTACCTCATTTACATGTATATGAGCTGCAGTGCTCTTTTTCCCAGGCACTCTCTGAGTTGTCCTCATCAGCTATTTCTCAGCAGCTCCTAATTATTCCTCACCTACTATGAACTTCTCCCTAATTACTCTTTCCCTGTCTCTCCAGGGCTTCTGTAAGAATGACAATGCCATTTGCAAATCTGAAGTGACTCTGAGCTCTAAAGTTAACCTTTTGTGCACTCCTCTGTTTCTCCAAGGTTTTTACTTTCTTGTGAAATCTAAATTTGAAAATGCCTCAGCAAAGTCAGTTAACTAAAGACCATTCTTCTCAAGTTGCCTCGATGATGGAGAGGTAGACCGTACAAGAAGCCTTTGGAGAAGTTGATTGCATTTTTGTTATATTGAGACTAAAGGAGTGTTGGTAAATGCTTATTTCTGTAAAAAGGTCATAGAAGTCAAAATGCCAAGAGATCATTAAACATCTTCTCTGACCTCTTAAACTTGCAAAGAGAAAACTCTCTCAGGACTAATCACTTCCTACTGTTGCATCTGTCCACATATCTCATTCTTAGTTCCTTTTCAGACCTGAATTCCCTAATGTCACACTTCTCTTTCTCTCCAGTGACAGGGAAGTTATCCAGCTACACCTATCCTTCTCCACTCACCTAATAAGGAAAAGAGCTTTGTAGATCCCATTGCCCTTGCTACTGCTCAAGAACAGCAGTAGGATTTACTTCAGTCCTTCCTGCTTCACTGCTTCCACTTTAATTGGATCAAGTCCACTGAGTCTTTCTCCCAGTATGAGACCAATATTATTTGTTTACTCTAAATGGATCAAGCTGTACTCCTGCATGTTACAAGCCCTGCCATCATAACTTGGCTGGGTTTCTTCCTCATGTTTTTCTGGACTAGAATATCATTTCAGCTCTTGCCATTCTTTCTAGTAGCCCATGATCCTTCTCCTCAGGCACATTTTGCACATGTGATGTGCGAAGTAGTTCTCCTCACCCACCATCTTCCACATGGACCATGGAAAGCAATTCCATTGCCATTTTTTGTTTCTATTTCTATTTGGGTTTTTTTTTTACTTGTTCTTTCTTCGGTCTTCATTGACTTTTTTTTGCCAATATTTGAACTTAGTAGGCAGATAGTGATGAATAAGAAAATGACAGCCAAGGAGCAAGCTTGGATACTGGATCCCATCTGTTTACTTTGAGCACCCCAATTAACTCGTTCTCCAAGACAAAGCCCAGAGCTGTCTGAAAAATCTTTCCCTGCAAGCACATCTCGGATGACATTGCACCAGCTTTAGCTCCCGCAGCTATGAGTTATCAACGGTATTTCATCAGGCTTTCCTACTCTCAAATTTCCTCACAGGTAGTTCCTACATGCCATGTAGCACATAGCCTCATATCCTATGAAAACACCAGTCTGGCTATAACACAGCTTTCATATTGTTTCTGACATTTCAAAGGAAAACAAGAAAAAATTTAAAAAAAAATTATATTTTTGGGTGACTGAGACATCACAGGATACCAAGGAGGCCCACCATGACAAGAACTATGGAGAAAGAACACAAAAACTGTAGAGGAAAACGACCTTTAGCATGCAGACATGAGGCAGTCAATGCTCACAGGCATCTGTAAGCAATTAGAAAATGAAGATGTAACGAAGAGAACCAACTGGTCTGTTCCTTAAGATTTTATCTCTTTCATTTGGACCTATGAGCTGCCCCAGAGCATCCTGCACTGCATATACTTCTCGTGGAGAGTTCAAGTATGAGTAACATACTGGATAGAGGAAGACTAATACTATTCAAGAACTCACTGATGTTAAAAGCTGGGCCAAGCTTCACTTCTTTAGGAGAAGGAACACATCTTTCAGACATATACATTGTGTAAGTACTGTGTAGTCAGCACTCAGACAGCCCAGAAATCCTCATATAGACACCACACAGCTATTTCTATATATCACCTTGCATTAAGCTTTTTAGCAGCAGAGACAGCCCTTTGCAGTTAATACATAAGCAATTCTATATTCACAGAAGAAAATAGCAAACAAGTTGAAATGTTGGTTGGACACAGGTCATTTCTTAAACCGCTTTTGTTTCTCTCAGATTAGGTTGTCACAAGTGAAGGGCATGGCTGGACAAACAGGTGGGACTGATTAAAATGTCACATGCCAATAATGCATTAATACATTCTCTGCAGGAGAAGCAGAGTGGCAACCTTGCTGTCACTTGTGATGTTTCACTGTGTATGGCTGCAAATGAAGCCCCTGAGGATGTCAAGGATTAAACAGGAGGACATAAAGAAGGGAAGCATGTGTTATGCATGCACAAGTAGGGGAAAACAGTCAGCAGTCAAAGACTTAACTGTAGGGACACAAAGGATGGTACTGTAGGTGGACTCGATGATCTTTATGGGTCCCTTCCAACTTGAGATATTCTATAACTCGTCCCACAGGACCTAGTTCTCTGACTCTTTGGTTTTTTAATAAATCATTTGCTTTAAAACAAAATGGATACAAACCACATTCACAGAAGTCTGACAGGTCACTGCCACAGACTCTGTCTTTAAAATTTCATTTATATTAATTTTCCTGATTCTTATGGAACAGAAGGACAAGACCAAGAACAGGCCTTATGACTTCATTTCATATTTAAGGCCAAGATGAATAGGGAACAAAAGATCTGGAATTTGGGTTCAACTAAAATAAGCCTTTACTAATGAGAATGCTTATAAAAATGCTTTCTGAAAGCAAAACAAAATTAAAAGCAACATGTAGTAATTTGTCAAGATGGCTTTGAAAAGAAAAACTTCAAAATTTCTTACGTAGGTTTGTCAGAGGATTGATTTCTTCCTTCCATCCTGATCCTAACCAGGAAAAAAACATATAAATACGTTAATAAGTATATTTTCAATCAATAATCATGGTTACAGTGCACATTTCCATTCTTTCACTTTTCACAGCAACTCATCCCACACCTGTGCTTACTCTGTAATGAGCCAGCCAGACACATATCTGTACCAACATATTGTCCAAGCAAGTAGCGTTCACTTGCTATTTACATTCCTGATTTAGAACTTACTGTTAAAAAAGGAATTAATCCTGGTTTTAGCTTCAACTGCAGCTAAAGTCTTGTGCCAGTATCAGCATGGGCATGTTCTGTGCAAGGACATTTGCCTGAACTCCCCCTGAGCCTTGGGTGCTGGAACTGGTCCCCCAGGGAAGTGGTCACAGCACCAAGCCTGACACAGTTCAAGAGGCCTTTGGATGATACTCTTGGGCACACTGTGTGATTCTTGGGGATGGTCCTGTGCAGGGCCAGGAGCTGGACTCGATGATCCTTGTAGGTCTTTTCCAGCTCAGCACATTCTGTGATTCTGTGATTCTGTGATTCAGCTACTTCTCATGATGGAACTAACAGAAATTACATTTTGGTCTGACTTCACTGTGGAATTAATTTCCTTTCTTTGTGTGTCTAAGCAGCCTCCACCATGGACCTGAATATCACTGTTTCCATTACCCTTTCTCCAACTCATGAGTAGTCCAAACCAAAACCCTCAGAAGACTAGGAAAGGATTTCTACAAGCTGCAGCAGACTCTGAGAAAGGCGTGCTATTCAAACACTTACTGGACTACATTCTTTAACAGACATTCCTGTCAGATTTTTATTATTTCAAATATTATTTTCTAGTCCCTGTTTTTTTAAATTTGCTTTGAAACCCTAGAAAACGGAACGCACAGTGTGCTAATCTGGCTGGCCATCAGAATCCACACCTCCCAGGAACAAGATCTTGAAGTCCTGTGTTTGAAAGCTACTAAATTTGGGGTTTGTTCTGACTTAAAAGGCAAAGTTTGAATGTACAATTGTTCTACCTAGTTGTGGTCTGACATCTTTTTGTATTCTGTTTCTTTTATCCCAGGACTCTCCAAGTTGGTTGTTTGTTTTTTTTTTTTTAACAAATAGCTCCTATTGGGGAAATAACTTGCCACAGCATCACAAGAAACAAGATGCTCTTATCCTATAACAGTAGGGAAGATGAAACATGTCTATTCACAGCACCACAACACAGCACAGCTGAATCAGGCTTACAGTTTCAGAGATCATCTAATGGCCACTTGATTTTTGCATTATTTAAAAACAGAAACACAGAGCAATTTACAGCCACCCATCCGTCAGTTTTCCGTGATGTTGGAAACAAGGCTGCAGTTTGAGTTGTGAAACAAAGGCAAGGTGCTATGTGCACCAAAGGGTGCCTGTTTACACCAAACTACAACTGAAGGCCATATTTCTGAGCTGTACTGAGTATGAAAAAAGGGGGGGTAACTCATAAGGAAGAGAAACAGCTGACTCATTGTTTTGGGTAAGTCTTCAGCAATCAATTGATTGCCTGATCAATGCAGCATGATCTAGGAAGCCTAATTGAAGAGAATTAATACTTGAGCGGCACATATCTCTGGGGGGGAAACACTGCTATTAAAGTTAACAGCCTTTGGAAATGCAGCTGCTTCATTTGATTTAGGACAAAAAAACGGTGTGAAACAACATTACAGATAGTTGACACCCAGAGTGATACCCTTCAACAGGGAGGGTTCAGACTCAGAATTCACTGACACCCACAGACTCTGGTGGCATGAGTGCTAAATGTGAACACACATGTTCACATTTGTAACCCAACAGCAGGAAGTCATGAATTTTTTATCATGCTATCACAAAGTTAAAGATTATTTTTCCTGAAAGGAAGAATGCTGTTTTGAAGAATATGGAACAGTCTTTCTATAGGCTGTGGGACTTTTTTTTAGTCATAGTCTTGTTACAACTACCTGTTAGTAACCATGTGAAACTAGTTACATCAAATGTTTTTCATATCAGGCAGAAGAGGCAAAAGGACTAGAGAGATTTTAATGTCACCAGTGCTACAGGAAACCTAATTTTCCCTTGTGTATATATGTCACACACTTTAGAAGGAATGATTTAAAGTAAAATAAAGTAAAAGGAAGAAATGAAAACCATCCAGCGAAATATCTGACATAACACTGCTAGCAGAATACTCTGAAATTCTGGATTTTTGCTCTTTTCTCACAGGTGCACAGCACCAGTTGCTCTATATGGATTCCTTGTAAGGCTTATACATACACAATGCAGCTGAGCGTCCAGTTTGACTGGCTGGTTGTGAAACCCGAGTGAGATTCCTAAAGGATACTACAGACCTCACAGTGGTTTTATGAACTCCAGAAAATAGCACTGAGCTCAGAGAGATTATGTATCTCAGAAAAGTCATCCCTACTGATCAGACAAAGAGCTGATCATTGCTGGTGAGTAGGCAATGCCAAGGAGAAGAAGGGATCTGGTCCACACCCTCAATTTTTCTTGTTACCTACAGTCATTGCTTCCAAAAACTGCACAGGGGATCCTTTCTTTCAGGAGGTGACTGCTGTCTGGCTGTGTTTTGCAGCTCAAGGGTTTGAGCACGTACCATAAGGAAAGAGGGCTATAAAGGTAGACAGAAAAGGGCTGTAACAGTGTAACTGGGATGCTAAATAAGATTTTTTTTATTCTCCATGTGATTATGCACCTGAAGAGTGCACTGACCATTAATTCCTTTATACAGCATAATCCTTTGGCTACCTAATACAACATGAGGGGTATGCTAAACTTAGCAGTTGCACTTCAAAAGAAAGCAAATAGAAAATTATTTTGCATGTATTTTGGAGTTCATTTAACCTACCTGACCCAGTGAAGTTCCAGAAGACTTTTTCTGTATGATATTTAATTCCCTGTCAGGTTTTCATGGAGTTAAAGATTCATTCTGCTTAGCCTGGCCTGAGGAAGGGGCAATATTTTCTGAATTTAAACTACCTTGAATTCAACTAGGGCTGTGATTTGTAATTTAACATACCACAGGAATTTTAGCAAGATGCTTTTGTCAGAACTTTGAACCTGGGTACTTTAATTTTGCACACATACTACTTGAAGTCCTCAGACCTGTATTTGAGCTAGCCTCTACTTCCTAGAGGCAAGAGTATGCTTATAAAATCCAAGGCATCCCATGTTCTCATCCTGAATCCACTCAGAACTTGCTGTACAACCTGAGACACTCAGTTCTTCCCTGTCCATGGCCCGCTCTGCAAAATGACTGATTAATTTATGAATATGTGAAATGAAGTGAATGTGAATGAAGTGAAAGATGTTTTATGAGCCAACAATACTTCACTACTCTTCCTCTCTTGGAGACATGGGAGCCTTTTCCATATAAGAATACAGCAGGGTACAGGGAAATAAATATATTGCTTGTACTTCCAAAATAAAAAAACTCATTTTGAGGAAATACAAGCACATTATACAGCTGATAAGACTCTAGGAACTGTTAATAAATTGTTCTAATTTCGTAATTGAAGGCCTGAACTTGTCAGTATGTCTACAGCATTGCCCGGATTTGCATCTGGACTCAGGCCAGATAAGTAGATAGGTTAGAATACAAATTGGTTCCTTTTGTGTAGGAATTCATATGCCTCATTCAGCTGCATGGCATTTCTGGTTACTAGTCTACAAGAACGTGTGTGGGAAAATATAAATCTCACACTTAGTGTGTAAGGTGATCTTTATCCAGTGAGTCTGGGTAGTTAAGTATATGCCCTTAACTTTTAGTGAATGCAACATAGATAATTTCATATTCCACAGTGAAAACAAGCTAC
The DNA here is from genome assembly GCA_013396775.1 of Cephalopterus ornatus. Lineage (NCBI taxonomy): Eukaryota > Metazoa > Chordata > Aves > Passeriformes > Cotingidae > Cephalopterus > Cephalopterus ornatus. The sequence goes on from VZRE01004678.1 coordinate 180,353, forward strand.
ATAAAATTGCTTTTTCAGATGAAGCAGAAGAAAAGGGAGAGTGACCACAGCTAACATACCACATGATGTATGCCTTCCAGTACCCAAAGGGGATCTATAAAAGAGCTGGAGGGGGACTCCTTAATAAAAGGGTGTGTAGTGTTAGGACACAGAGGAATGGCTTTAAACTGCAAAGAGGAGAGATTTAAATTGGATATTAGGAAGAATTTCTTTACTGTGAGCATGGCAAGGCACAGGAACAGGTTGTGCAGAGAAGCTGTGGGTGCCCCAAACCTCACAGTGTTCAAGGCCAGGTTGGATGGGGCACTGAGCAACCTGGTCTAGTGGGAGGTGTCCCTGCAGAGGGGTTGGTACTACGTGACCTCTAAGATCCCTTCCAACCCAAACCATTCTATCATTCTATGACTCTATGCATTAAACCACCACAATATCAATCATGTATCACCATGTTGAGATAGTAAGGGATGTAGGAAATTCTACCGAAAATAAATAAATAAAACAGACTTCCAAATATGTCACTCTCCTAGCTCTCTTTTCCAGTCTGACTTAATAAGGATTGTGTGTCTTTTTGTTTCAGACACACTTGGTATAAGTGCAGCCACTTTATCCTTCTAACCCTAAGACCTGTTGTGTTTTGTCATCCTTAAGATTTTGTTTATAAGCAAAAAAAGAAGCATACCTGATACATATAAAGCAAAGAATCTACTGTTTGTATAACTGAAATCTTAACGATCTAATCACTATTACTCCAGATCTAATTATTAAGGAAAAAAGAATACTTCTATGCAAAAAAGGGGGGGGAATCCCATAATAATCATAATAATATAATTACAATTGTTATACATACACATCCTAATTTCTGTCCCTTTTCCTGGTGCTCACCCTTACCCTGCTCTTCTGGGTCACAATGTTGGTAATTACATTCCAGAGGTGAGTGTAGTGGGTTGATCCTGTTGGAGGCCAGGCACCCACCAAGGCCCTCAGCAGCACAGGGAGACAGGGAATGAGGGTTACCGTGAGTTTGTCACACGTTCCTGCCGCTGCTCTGGGAGAGGAGTCATTCCCCTGCTCCAGCATGGGCTCTCTCTAATGAGCAACAGTTCTCCCTGAAATTTCTGCCCACAATTGCATGTGTGCAATAACTTTTTTTCCTTCTTAAATACGTTACCACAGAGGCATTACTATCACTCCTATCATTACCATCATGGGTTCAGCCTTGTCCAGCAGCAGGTCTGTCCTGGAGCCATGTGGCATTGGCTCTGCCAGACATGAGGGAAGCTTTCAGCAGCTTCTCACAGAATCCAACCCTGTGGCCCCCACTATCAAAACCTGGCCATCTAAACCCAGTACAGTGGGAATAGGGCATGTTATGGCAAGCCATCAAGGTCTGGATTCCGTAACTGGGAGAAGCATGATGTTCATGATCTTGATTGTTTCTTCTTCCTCTCTTTGGAATCCATTTGGGGTTTATGGGTTTACTTGGGAGTCCATTTTATATTTTTATTAACATGCTGTTACACCTTTCTTTTTCTTAATATGTCTGCAGCTCCATGTCACATCTAAATTCACTGTATATCATGCCTTTTACACAGGTTAGACATTTGTTCTTTGTACTCTTTGCTACCTATAAAACCAGGTTTGAGCAGCTCCAAGTCTCCATTTCTTTTAACTGATCATGGGTGAGTTTTGTTTATAGCCATTGGGTCTGCAGTTTCAGCCTGTGCCCCGACTCTTCTCCTCTCCTGCCTGGGTTCCTCTATGACACTTCCTGCGTCTCCACTTTTCTGCTCTTCTCCCAGGCTTGTATTTCTCTATACTACATCATTATGTTAAAGCCATAAAACTATGGAGGTACAATAGAAAGACAAACAAAGTAAAACAAATTAGCCGTAGACACCTGGTCTATTAGAAAAATTGCAGTTGCAGCTACAGCAAGTAAAACAGAGCTCAGGCAGGTCACCAAGAGTTCAGAAAAAGCAAACCTGACATGCCTCAGTCCTGCAGTCCTGCAAATTCAGCACAAAGTTTATGGCCTGTTACCAGCCAAGGCAATACCATGCTGCAGGTCTAGAGAGATAATGGTTTCAAAGGAATTTTATTCTCAGTCAACCAAGTATTTGTTGGAGCCCCATGTAGAAAGGCAGTTGCATTAAACTGAGCACATCAGTTTTAAGGCAGTCTTCAGAAGCACTGAAGACACTGAAGATACAGCACTGGGGAGACTCATCTAGATGGATCACTCAGAAAAATCCACTGTTTTGCTAGTGGATTCAGGCCCCTTTTGATTGCTAACAGCCACATCTTATTACCTCTAGCTAGAGATACAAAATTAAGCAAGAGAGAAAAAAAATGAAAGAAGCTGCTCAGCTCACTTGATTGCCTTGCACATTTTTGCTATGCAGGATTTATCATGGAAGAAGGAAGTTTGATGTTCAGGAGTTAATGCCTCCAGGATATTAATACCATCTAGTTTTCTTTGCCATTTCCAATCAACAGCTTTAGTCATGCCAGCACTTACCAAAGTACTTAGCATCATACACTCAGGTGGTCCCAAGTGTAGTTTAGGGTTCTTCAAGCAAAGCTAATGAACACAGTACAAGTGATTTAATTTCTGAATACTGGCTGATCATCAGATCCTATTGCAAGATGATGCCAGTGAAGAGTGCGCTCCTTCCATCTAGGGGCTGTGCCACCTGCACTGGGGGTGCTGTTCCCTGCTCTGATAACTAGCTCCTAACAGGATTGTGAAACAAATCTTGGAATCTTGTTTCAGAAGAGGCATCTAGACTCAAGAGATTGTGCCAGGACTGTTGAGCCATGGTGAAAGAACTGTGTGTTGGCTTGCTCGGGGCTACCTCAAGCCCAGGCAGCCGCTAACATGAACACGTTTCCTCAGTATTCCTCTTCTCAGTCTGACTCCTGTCTCAGCATTTAAGACATCTCCTGTGGTAAATAAAGGACTATTACATAGACTGTGAGGTATTGAGGTATTGACTGTCAGAGTAGATTAAAATTAAATGGGGCCTAATTAACACTCGTTGCTTTTGCTTATTTCATTTCTGAACAAACGTGCTAAAATTATGACAAATCTGTGCATGTTACTTAAGCAGAAATCAATACAGAGACAGAAAATGCTATTTCTGACCGAAATTGCAGAGGATGTGAGGCATAGGTACTTAAAACATTGCTCAAAAAACCTTACCCTTTAAACACAGCTTGCAAACTATTTTACCCGCCCTTGCAATCTTTTCCTAGGGACTGCTTAAACTTCACACTTAATACATTAAATAGTTAGTGCCTATGCAAATCACTTTTGTCAAGTCGACATCAACATATTATGTCATCATGATTACTGTACATCTGAACCTTGCACTGCATTATGAACCAACACCAACTCCTGCAATGAACCCAGATCTTAAAATGGAAGGAAAATATCTTCACTTTCCTTTTTAACCAGCAACCAAGGTCACTTTAATCTTGCTGGAATGGGATTCCTTCCTCTTTTCAGCATCCCAACACTTTATTTCAAGCACATTTCTTTAGTTTAATGTTTTCCTGCCTGCATTTCTAGATAATTAGAGCACTCCAATGTGGTCAACAAGGTTAATAATATCCATTTATCTTAGGTAAACTGGCAAACGTCCAGTAATCACCCACTTGTTTTGAGCAGCAGTTCCTATCTCTCCTTGCCTTCTGGGGTTTTTTCACAAAATAGACTGGAAGTTGAGCCTGGATACTACAGCAGGTAGTAAAATAGTAATAAATATATTCACAGGAAGCTGTGGCTCTAAGAACTCCATTGCCTACAAAGTCTGTTGTAAATTATGCATTGCTGTTTAGTATCCTTGACATTTTTAGTAAGTGTAATAAAACACCTTTATAGAGTTGGAAAGAACTGTATGTCAGCCAAAGGGAAAAAAAAAAACAGAACAAATGGAAGACATAATTGTTTTATCTACAATAGATTTCTCTAGTAGATTACTGCTGAAATACACAGATTTTTCCCACTCTGCTAGGCAGGATGAAAACCTGGAAGGCTCCATATGTCATTCAGCCAGCCATTAGATTAGAAAACAAGGTGCAGAAAGGAAAGCCAAAGAAAATTGCAACTGCTAAGTTCAGAGTTACAGCAAGAAGTTACATTTGCCACCATTTTAAATATAAACAGAGGGACAGAAGGGGGAACAGGTATCCATCAGCAGATCTGAAGAGGTCAATCAACATCACCGAGATCTCCAGAAACATTTCTGTGCCAAAATCTAGGTCTTACAATTATTTTCTCTGAGTGAGATAAAATATTATTTAGAACAAGAAGTAAGAATACAGCAGACTGTCAGCTTTAAAGAACAAGCAAGCTGTGCTCTGCCTTCCTCAGAGGTCACAGTCCAAAGGACCTCTCTGTTTTGGTCAGGGCTGTAGTGAAGTCCTATAAAGCTGATTTTCATTTTTGCAGGCACGATGTGAGGTTGCATTTTCACACTTACTATTAAATACAGGTATCGATCTGACTGCATCCTTTCCAGCTACCTGATAACAAGAGCAAAGTAAATAGCTAGAGACCCAGATCACTGTACTTAGGGTTTTTTCAGTTTTGCTGACATTAGAGTAAAACAAATTATTGGACTATTACACATTAAATCAGTTCTCTGTATCTTTACTGGTGTAACTTTATATTTACCATATATTTGATGTCAGCCAGAAATTAACTCTTTTGGGACCCAAAATAAGTGTATAGTAAGGTTCTAACCGTGAAACTGAAGTTTAGCTGTGCTAATAAAAGTTACACCTTGAAGAAGTTTTCCTAAGTTTCCTGTGTAGAAAAAAGTTTTCCTACAAATATCCCTGCAGTAATTTCTTCTACTCATGAGGAATACTTCCATCTTTTTAAAGGAATGTCCATGAAAATATCAACCTCCCTACATCCTACTCAAAAGAAAAGCCATTATTTATGTGCAATATTATGTTGAGTAGGAAGGACGTTGTGAAACGTCTTGTTGATGATCTGCTCCAAGATCCCTACTTCAGCACCAAAATGAATTCAGATGTGACCTGTAAATGTCTGCAAATGCCTGCCACTTGCTCATACCACATTTACATCAATAAGAGGGACATTTATACAACAAACACACCTATTTCATGCTGCCCTCTGCCTCACACATGTATCAGGATTTTAAAATGTCCCAAGCAAAATCCTCCCTTGGATTTACTTCTAAGTCAAGACTGGAAGAAGTGCTGGGTTTTCTTGAGTTTCTGCTTTACACTGGTGACAATCTGTACAGCTTTTGCACAGACATGCACCCATTGCCTCATCCCGTGGCCAGCAGTACCCAAGCAAGCTGCCTCCAGGCTAACTCAGGAGCCCTGCAACAAACAGGGAGCCTAAAAACAAGGGACAGATGCGTCTGGCTAAAGCAGAGATTAAATAAGCACAGGACTCCTGGAGGACCATGTCAGCTCCTTACCTGAGTTACAGTCACAACAAATTAATATACATTGAATTTTACAGCCATTTCCCCGCTTGCTGTTGGACTCCAAATCAAGCTGGACACACCAGCTCCCATTCAAAAATGTTACATTCACCTTACTCCTTCTCATATCAAACTAATCACCCAGCTGGTGAACCCAGGTTTGTTCACATCCTCCTGTCTTGGAATTCAAGTTGGATTGATACAAATAGACTGAACCTTGCCTGTGCCAGGGGCTGTGAGCAGGTGTGAGTGCCCTCTTTCCACACCCCTCCGCTCATCCAGTTGGAGATAACTACCCATAAAGATGTGGAAGCTTCATTCACACTGACAAAAAACAAATATATTCCCCCCCGCCCCACGGTGCAGCGAGACTAAAGAAAAATTACTCATCTATCATAGTTATTTTCAGAATCAAATTAATGTCAGGTGGTCCTGCATTAAGTAGTCTAACCTGGAACATCTGATTTCTAATGTCACTCGGCAGTGTTTTTGTTTTCTTCATATATTTTCCTAAATTGATGACCTGTGAATCTACTCTTCTTCAATTAAATGAAAGCTCTTCATTTTAATTGTTGTTTTCCCTTGCTTTAAGTCTGTGTATTAATAAAGAAGATAAAACCTGGTTATTATTTAAATTAGTTTTTCTTCAGAGAAATGTGTTTTGCCTTAAAATAAGCCATTTGAAATTATGACTATCTTTATTAAAGTCTAAACCAATATAATTAAATTAATTTAAATTAAATTTACTCAGCATTGATGAGGCCATACCTCAAATCCTGTGTTCAGGTTTGGGCCCATCACTACAAGAAAGACATTGAGGTCCTGGAGCAAGTCCACAGAAGGGCAGCAGAGCTGGTGAAGGGTCTGGAGCATAAATCTGATGAGGAACAGCTGAGGGAGCTGGGGGTGTTTAGCCAGGAGAAAAGAAGGCTCAGGGTGAACCTTCTCTCTCTCTACAACTACTTGAGATGAGGCTATAGCCATTTAGGGGTCAGACTTTCCCCCAGTTAACAAATGACAGACAGAACATGAGGGAATGTATTTCAGTTGTACCAGGGGAGGTTTAGATTGGAAAAATTTCTTCATGAAAAGGGTTGTCAAGCACCGGAACAGACTGCCCAGAGAAGTGGTTGAGTCACCATCCCTGGAGGTATTTAAAAGGCATGTAGATATGGCACTTGGAGACCTTGTATAGTAACAGGCTTGGTAGTGCTGGGTTAATGGTTGGACTCACTGATCTTAAGAGATCTTTTCCAACCAAAATGATTCTATAGTTCTATGACTGTGAAATAAATCTTTATTGCTTAAATTTTTATAGAAATGCAAACTTAAAATCTTAAAGGGCATGATTACAAGAAATAGCAAGGTTTGTTAACTAATTAATGGTAATATTTCATGTGTTTATTAAAAAATGTTTTGAATATGAATCATTTTTAATTAACTTTTTTCTCTGATGTATGTACCACACTGAAGGTAGCTTTATGAAATTAATCATTAAAACGTTTCTGTGCATTTAATTGAATTTTATTGCTGTTTAAATGTAATTTGACACAAATTGCACATAAAACATTAATCATCTAGTAGAAAGGAAATGTATCATTCATCATCTTAGATAGTGAAAATGTGAGACATAAAGATCAGAATGAGTATATGTCAAGCTAAGTTACTACTTACTGACACATGCCAAAACCCACATACATATTTATATAAGTATAGCTATATGTCTCTGTATCCACACACACGTGGTATGTATAAATGTTGTCTTGGTTAGCAGAAAAATGCCACATTTATTCCCTACATTTGGGAATGTATTCATTCCCAAATCAAGAAGTTTTAATGGTCATTTGCCAGTAAGGACTAAGCTATCTTTGGTAAAATAATTATAAACTGAAAACAAGATTATAATAGATTATTTAAATCAAAGCTGTCCACTTACTGATTTAAATTATTATTAGAATTGGCAATTTACATCATTTTGAATTAAACTAATTCAGTCAAGCAAGGACATTTTTTGTCATTAAAGTATTCTAAAAGATTTAAAGAAAATTGAATTGGAAGGCTATCTGCTCAAAAAATTACAACAAAATAACACAAGTTATTTAGAAATAAATATATTTGTAGCAAACATGCTGCATAGAGAGAAATCATATTTTGGTTCAAGTTAGCACATTCCAGAGCAAGAGTGCGTGGGATGTTCCTGAATCCTCATTTTCTCAGTCCTCCTTTGCCTTACGCATGATGTGATATTTTCTACTTACCGTTTCATTTAACATATATTTTCTGTTAAAAGATGGATCTAAGGCAAAATGGGATAATGGTTCTACATGTTATAACTTGACTTTTCCCAGGCTTCAGTGGAATAGAAATATTCAAAATGAGAATGATTTCTGTACCCAAGATCAAATCTGGAACAAACAGTTGGGAATTTAACATCTCATGGCACTCATTTTCATACCTTGTTTCAGGAACTTCTCTGAATTCCATGACCAACATCTGACTAGACTCGGTACCAGGGTTGTACAGGAAGGACTATCTACAGGTCTCTACAGGTATGGGAAGGTCTTGGCTCAGGTGCAGCAACTACTCCCTGGGATGACCAAACGGATTTTGGATGTTGGTCCGTCACCCACCCTCACAGCTGCCATCCCCATCACATCTCAATTTTCAGCCTCTGTATAATGAAGATTCCTACTATGACCAAAAAAAAAGGCTTGTGGACAGTAAGCAGGACATATGCTGTGTTGTTCAGCAAAGGTTGGCCTTAGGTCTTGTAGTAATTACTGCTGCTAAAGACCTGGATGAAGGATGATAGTGTTTAATAAGTAAACAACACTATGATGGAAGAAACTGCCAGTCCACTGGACAACAGGATTAGTATTGAAAATCACCCTGAAAATTGGAGAAATGTACCAGGAGGGGGAAGGAGGGAAATTCTGCTGTTCAGCAGGGTGAGGCATGCCACTTGGCAAGGAGTGATCAACAGTGCTCACACAAAAGGGGAGCAACCACTCACACTTTGCTTTTGCAGAAACAATCTATACATTGTAGTGGATCAGAGTCTGAAAATAAGCCAGAAATAGCACGAGCAAGGGAAACACTAGTAGGAGACGCAAGCAGAAAAATACTCCCTGAGAACACATCCCATGGCAATAGCTTCGGCTGGTCTGTTCTCTCCAGGTTTTCACCCTGCACTTCATTAGACCTTTGAACAAAGTGCAGAGGGTAACAATAATAAGAACCCAAGTTCAAGAAGAGAGAAAAATAGTTGAGGGATATTTAGCCTGAAGACAAAGTAGGATGGTAACCCATCAATTTCCAAACCCATTCTGGCCTCAATGACCTAAGAAGTACAGATATGCTGTCCCATCAGTGACACCATTCATTCTGTAACATTTTGTTGTTCTAAGCAAACTACTAAGAAATGAAGACAGACATCACAGTGCAAGTACATTGCAGACCCTTTTGATAACCAGAGGGAAATTCATTCCAGTCTAAGCAAAGTCTGTGTTTGTTCCTGAGAAGTATGAGCTATGCACGCATTTCAGTAACTGTAAGGGGAACCCACGGTGATTAGCTTGGTGTAGGTACCTATTGAGTAGAGATGAATCTCAGCCAAAGTTATTTGGGAGAACCATACAAGAACAGATTCTCTTTAAAACTATATATTTAGAAGAATTAGAGATTATATCTGTCAAAGGAACTGATTTTCTGCAATATCTGAAAAGTGTACATACAGCTGTGCTGCCACACAAAGCACTTTGCATTTTCAGTACGATTAATATCAGTGTCAATTAGCTAAATACAATTAATAAGCAGAAAGAAATGGCACTCAAGAAAATACTTGGATGGAATATGTGGTTCATTTTCTACTAAAGATGTACCAGCAAAGTAATATGAGATGTGCTAAAATTAATGTTAGCTTAAGTACCTTACAAGTTAATAAGCTTCAGTGTTTCAGAGCAGAAAAGCCTGTTCTTCTGGGAGTTAAATGGCCTTGCTTCTTATCTGGGAGACATATTGCTAAATGGAACAACTAAGAAGGAACATGCCCAGAAAGTCAAAAAAGATCTGTAGACATTACAGCAATATTGGGCTTGCTGTTAAAGAAAATAAAGTATACTGTCCTTCAAACATATGAAATATAGCAAAGAGTTTAATCTCTGGGACCAAAATGTAACTTCCAGTAATAAGTTCATCTGGAATACACAAATCAGCATTCCTTTCAGTCTCTCCTCTCCAAGAGTGACCAGTGCAGTCAGATGCTCACTGCAACCAAAAATCAAATGTTAACTTAACAAAGCATTTCAGAATTGAGAGTGACTTTTCATTTCTTAGCTATTGAAGTGATTACATCCTGAAGAAAACAGGGGGCTTTAATAATCTCATGCAATGAATAAAAACATTCTACACCATGGGCTTCCCTGTCCTCACTGAGGGTTAAAAAGAATGAGTCTGAAAAAACAGATCAAATCCAACGATTGTAATAAGAGACAAGGGAGGATCTGCTTTGAATGCATACTGCTATTAAGAAACAAATGAGCAATAAAGGGTCACACTGCTGATCTTTCACTGGAAGTAGTGCATATGACTAGAAAAAGACTTTGCAAAACAGGAAAAATCCATAGCAATCCCTCCCTGGCATATCCCCTCCACTTCGGACTTTCTTAGACTCTCAGTGCAGGGAATTCTTACAACAGTGTTTCCCATTTGCAACATGCTGATGTAGGGTTTAGCAGGATCCATTTTGCATTAATTCCTTGTATCTCTTTTTAAAATTCTTTATGTTTTTGGATCAAAAATAACTTGTAGCAATGGCATCCACATTTTAATCATGCACTTTGTGGAAAAGAATGCCTGATGTTGTTTTGAAATCCACTATCTGGAAATTTTATTAGATGTCTCTTTAATTCTTGTGCTATAGAAGGTACAGACTCATTATTTTCTAGTTTTATTCATTTTCTTCGTTTCAGTATCCTTTCTTGTTGAATACTTTCTTTTGTTCTTCAGCTATGTTCTTCTTCCATTCCATAGGTTTGCCATGCTTCCTTACTCTTCTAGATAGCTTTTTTCATCCACTCCATCAATGCAAAGGATGACCAGCTCTGAAAGCATCATGGGTTTGTCTGGGGGCCTCTCTTTTTTTTTTTGTTTTCTTTGAGCTCATGTGCCTTTTCTTCTATTTGCCATTGCACTAACACTAGTATTTGAACTGATATGCATTTTTTTAAACTTTCTTCTCTTCTCTATTCATCTCCTTCAAGATGTCTGTCTACACTGAAAATTAAATTAAAGTAGTGAAAGTGACCTCATTTAGGCATTCTGTTGTTCATCCTAAAGCTTTCAAATTTTTACTTTATGGTCTAAATAGAAATGCAGATGCCTGAACAGCAAACCTATTCACAAGGAACTTCAATGCATGGACCTTTTGGATTTAGTGTACTGGCACCAAAGCAATCTAGATGAAAATTGCTGGTGCAGAAGATCAGTGTAATGGATTTATACAATATGACTCTAAAGATATAAATTAAAAATGTGGACCAAGTCACAGTCTCAGAATTGGAAGGGATGCACAAGGATCATCAAGCTCAACTCCTAAGTGAATGGCCCATAAAGGGATCAAACTGTGACCCTGGCATTATTAGCACCAGGCTCTAACTTACTGAGCTACTCTCCAGATGCTGCATCTTACTGTGTGCATTGGGACGCCTCCCCTGCCTGTGATACTGTACACCTTATCATAACATCTGAGAATCTGATCACATGTATCCATCTGTAAAGCTGTGCTTTAGCAGGGTCTGGTTGACACTGCTGGAGGGTCAGACAGTCAGTCATTTTAGCTGGTTTTACACATTCTTCCCCGAGTGAGAAGAAGGAGAAAAGTGAAGACTCTGAAAAGACAGTATTTTTTCATTTGCAGTGTGTATCTTTATTACTTAGAGGAACTATGACACCAATGCTTATACCAGACCCAGAGACAATGGGAGAAATAATTCCCTTGGCCATATTTTATTTCATTTGATCAAATGTGTCTTCAACTGTATGTTTAATCTGAGTATCTTCTTTGCATTTGCCCAAAGCCAGAGCAGTGGCAGAATTTTGGGTATTTTGCTCAGAAGGGAAAGAATGGTTTGATACAACACGAAAATGCTCACTTATCTCTACCTTGCCTGTGGTTGTGAAAAATGCTAAACATCACACATTGTTTTTTTGAAAATGTCATGCTAGAACATCTCAGTGCACAACTGTCTGCCTCTGGAGACATCTTGTGAGCATCCCTATTCACTGAACACAACACAGCCTCACCAAGCCACCCCGCAAAAGCAGCCGTTTAGTTCATACTGCCGAACAACCATCACAGCAGCTCTCCTGCAGACAGCTTTGCAAGTTAGCCCAGCGCTGCACAGTAGTGGAGATTTGCAACACAAATTACACTGAGTTATGTTCTTTCAGCAGATGATTATAAAATTATATAGGGCTCTCTCCAAAAGGGGCATAACTTGCCTTCTGCAATGAACACAAACGCGCGGCATGAATCAGAAGGATGAATATCAAACTGATTCTTAATAGCTAATTGCTTCACAGGGGAGAGATCACCTCTGTGGGGAAAGAAGGGCCTGTAAATTTAATACAAAGCCGATGCCTCATAAAGCGTTCACATAGAACCGAAGGAGAAGCTTACTTTCCTCAAACAGTATTCCATGTTTTACTTCCTAATTTTTTTCCTGTAAGCTAGCCAATTGTTTTCCAAGCTCAGGTCATATCCCAACTGCATCCGAGTTTCTTTCTTTCAGGACATAGATTTATTCTGTGATGCAACATAAAGTCAAACAGCTCCAAAATGTCATTTTTCTTTCATACTTGCTCTTTTCTTTGCCGCAGTTCCAGTTTTCCAAATGGCACAAGTGTGAGTATGAATTTGGCATGAATTTGGCTAGTCACGGAAAATTTCCATGTAATCAAGACATATGAGGGATCTGGCACTGTTTCAGATGGTAGAGTGCATTACTGAGAGCGGGATTTTATGGGAATCATCTGCTGACGATTAAACTTGACAAATTCCTTTGTAACTGAGGAGGGACTATTCCTATTTTGGATGTGTAGGAACTGGAGAAAGGCTTTAGTATAACTTGCAGGATCAGGAATCAACATTTCTTGATTATAGTACAATTATTGCTTTCACTGAAGATAGCTCCTCAAAAATTTTTACCACTTGCCACGACCAACTCGTTGCTCACTTTCCCAGGTGATTATTTTCTTTGAAGATTCCTCAGGATTTAGAGTCATGCTACTCCTTTTAACTTGCACATTGCCATTCCAGGAAAAATATAAGTGTACTTACAGTATGAACCTGCCATGCGTAAAGTTTCTCTTTTGCATATTGTGAATGGACTTTATTTTCCATTCATTTCATTTTCTTAAGGTTTTTTCTGCCAAGGCTTGGATTCAGCATGAGAAATCATTTGATCTGCAACTCCAATTTCATTCAGTTGTGTGAAAAGGACACACTCCTGTAAAAGTAAAAGTGGTCTTCGTATATGCACCAGCTTAGGAAGCTCAGAATTAACCTATAACCTATTTAATCACATTTAAAGACTCTTTTCTCTCTGTGCTGCCATGCCTCTTTTCTGCTACTCCAATTTCTCCTTTACTATATACCTGTGGCAAGTATATACATTATTGACATCACCAGAGCTATTGCATAAGTACTACCATTTTGATGTGACTACAGGGTGGTCAAGATGGACATAATGGAGTTGCACCAGAACTTCATAATAGGATCAAGAAACATTCTGGTGAAACAGTAGCCCTACTTAACGTTTGCCCACCAAAAAGTAAAAGCCCCATGACTTCAGTTCATTTGGATGTGTGTCCCTCATTACATTTTAGCAGTATCTTTAATTAAATGTAAAAGCCAATAGAAATCTGCATAATCCCTACCACATCTGGATACAATGTCTGCATAAAAAGGTGACCTCTTCCTTAAAGTATTTCTCCATTAGCTGTCTACAGTGATATCTTTCACAATTTTGCTCTGTTTCGCTGCCTGTGACTAACAGAGAAAACCCTGAGAAAAACACTGAATTGATTGGAGAATAATCAGATCTACACTGTAAAAGAAATGAACATTTAACCATTGCTATTACCTCAAGGAGATCAAATTCTTTGTAAAGGGAAAATGTTGCAATACACAGCTATAGAGCTTGTTACTCTTGAAAACTATTATCTTACAAAGCAAACACTCAAGCAGCATTCACAAAAGCAAAGCTTCATTTTTAGGAAGGTTGGTTTGCTCGGGGCAAAGTCACAAAACACTCTTTTCCAGCTTTTGTAGGATGATATATCATCACTGTATCAGTCATGCATAGAAAATGTACAGTTAGGGTTTATGTGATGAGGGGAGATAATCTACTCAAAGCCCCATCAGCAAAACAAAACAAACTAGATAATAGCTCCAGTATCTGTACAAAGCCTATGAACCTGACTGCTTTGAAGAGCTCCATAAACAGATCACAGAACACCAGATCTTGTGACCAAACAAAGAACTAAAATGCGGTATGCATATTTTCCTGAGGGAACCCATTATAGAGACGGAGACCAAGACATGGAGTTATACAACCGTTTTAAGAATAATTTGGATAATTCTGTTTAAATTTATTATAATTCCCTGTTCATTGTAAGTTCCTCCACTGTTACCCCTAGTTACCAAGCTCCTCCCCTTTCTCCGCCCTAGCACTCCAGGTTTGGTCATGTTCCCACCTTCCCTTACCATATTTGCTAGACTCCTCCCTCTTTCCAGATCCTTCCTTGGCAGACCCTATAAAAGGGGCTGCCTCCCTGTCAATAAAGGTCACTCCCACCTGGTCCTGGGTGCCTGCGTGATCTTATCTCTCCTGCGCCACAGTTCCTTGGGCCCGGAGTGCATGCCGCAGCCCTTCGGCTAGCTGAGGCATAGCACTGCTCTGCCCCTGGAGTGGACCAACCCTCCTTTCCCACGGGCTGTGTCATTTTCCTCTGTCAGAGAGGATCAAGTGAAGTATCTGCTGATGTAGCATTTCAGTAAGTAATTTATATGTGCAGAGGCAGGGGGGACCAACTACAGGGTTTTCATGACAAAAGAGTACCTGTTTTCTTTTGTGTATAAGCCAGAACTCTGAATATTGGGGTAGGACTTGAGATGAGGACACAGGTCCACAACACATGGTTTGCATTTTCTTTTTAGCACTCTCACTGTCCAGAAGCAATAGGTTTTTCATTTAACCCCAATCTCTTAAACTACCCATTCGTAAACCACCTACAAATAAACACATTACTTATGTAGAAAGCAATCCCCATCCCTGGAATTGGAATTAAGCTCACCATAAGATCTTCCAGTAGCTGTGGGATCCCCTGTTTCTTGAGGTCCCCAGGAATACAACACTCAGTATAGAAGGCAACAAACAGTGTGTTGCTGTCTCAGAGTTGTTGCCTTTTGGGCAGTGAAGTTGGGAACCACTGGCACAAATACTCAGAAAAAAAAAAAAAAAAAAAAAAAAAAAAAAAAAAAAACTTCNACAAACCTCCATCTGATAAAAAAAAAAAAAAAAAAAAGAAAAGAACAACTTTGGAAGACACTTGAAATTCTAGATAAAAGTCTTTATTTACTACTATGTACATCAAGGCCAGGTTAGGTAGGGCTTTGAGCAATCTGTTCTAGTGGGTGGTGTCCCTCCCCATGGCAGGGTGGGTGCAAACTAGATGATCTTTAATTTTCCTTCCAACTCAAACCATTCTATGATCCTATGATTCTGTGATTATTCCTGCATATTCTGACCAGCTGCCCAACTTTGTGTGGACTCCACCATTTTCCATGGCAAGCTCCATTAAGCCCATCTACAAGTACAGTGATTAGATAGTATTGTATCTATTCGGAGATAGACTTCATGTTTCTTTGGGGTTTTTTTTTTTGGAGGCAATGCTTATCCCTCAGAGCTTTCAGACATATCCAAGAGAATGCAGGTACTGGTCTTTACATCCTTGACAAAACACTGTGAATACAGTAGGGATGAAACTCAACAGTATTAGTGCCCCTATATCAAGAAGTTTTTTTTAATATTCTTTTTAGATGTGAACATGAACATGATGTAAGTCCAACACATTGTTTTTATGTAAGAAAATTCAACAAAAAGGCTTTCCACTGTTGTTCCAACCTCTCCTGAGGCTGTCAATTTTTGTGGCAAACTTCGGGGACTGATAGACCCTCAGGCATAGAGACTGTGTGTGGTTTTTCTAAGGTGTATTTGTCTTGTCAGTACCCCTGTGTGGGCTGATAGCTTTCCAAGATAATCTTCCAAGCAGAAGCTATTTGCTCTCCAAGCCAAGAACATCAAAGCCTATGATAATTTTCAATTATAGTAGCTTTATTTCCATTATGTCTAAAGTAGATATAATTGATTGGTCTTCTGGATATTTATGCATCCAGTGGCACAGCTATTCAATAATTCTACTCTGCTTGGCTCAGAGACTAAGTTTCTTGCAATACATGTCTTGGACATTAAATAGCATCTTTACTTGAAAAAATATTTTTAAAACAGATTATTTCTACATGTGTTTTTCAGAAACAGGTACTCCTGGTGCCCTTACAGTACCAGCTCAGAGCATGCTACATCTTGCACAGAAAATAACTCTCAGAAGATAACACAGTTCTCCAGATATTTCAGAGATAAAATTTACAGCTTCTCAGAAATGTCTCAACAGAATGGTTTTGTCAGAAAAAGAGGAAGCATCAAAATCAAAACTTTTCACAACCACAAATCTGTTTCCCTGAAAATTTTGATCAGGAGAGGTTACTCAGCTGCATGAGTGAAGTTTTAGACAAAGAAAAAGCAAATTAACAAGCACTGTGTTTTTTTAATATGGTCAAGACCTAGGACTTTGACTTTGGCTCATGTAAATGCCAAACACAGATGTTGGAATGTAGCATCAAAGTATATTTAGTTATTCACACACAGTTAAGCAACTATTACTGAAAATACTGTTGAGCTGTTCAGAAACCCAGAATTTAGAACGACAATATTTCCTTGTCTGTTTCTCAAATGGCAGCCTCAAACCACCACAGAAGGAAATCATTACCATCCTTGTCTGGAGGCAAGGAACTGAACAAGAATGCCCTGATCTCGTTCTTCACCCTCGAGCACACTGCTGAGGGTGATTTCATGTTTTGCCCCAAAAGTGATTCCCCGTTTGCACCCACAGTACGATGTGGACTGGAACCTCTTATGAGCTGCAAGTTAAACGAATCACCCATGCTCACTGCTTCACTTGACGAGCTTTTTTTCCAAGCAACCGAGCAGGTGTTCCTGGTAGAGGAACTCGGGAGACGTCAGCGCCCAGAGCATACTTGAAGCATAGTATGAGTGGCCCCAGGTCTGCTCCTGTCCCATCCACCTTTCATAAAGTAACATCAGGCAGAAAAGATGCCAGAATATTTTCCAAGAAGGCCTTAGGCTACCTATTAAAAGGGGAAAAAAATACTGACAGCCACTCAGAAATCAGGCAAGCTGCCAAGTACAGAAACAAGTGTTGGTTTAGGAATCAGGGAGCACAACAGATATTGCATGCAAAAAGAACAGCACAATAAAAACACAGATGCCCTAAATCACCTGGAGGGTTGGCTGCAGTAACTCAGTGAAATCCTGCAAGGATGCCACCCAGCCCATCCAATGTCTTCCATAGCTGTGAACTTCTCCACTACTCTTGTTCAGAACGATTTTTTAAGGCTCTCTTGTACCCTGCGCTTTCCAAGTGGCATTCAGAAATTCATGCTTTGCAGAGGGCAAACACAAGGACAGCATGAGAATTGCACTTTCCTGAACAGAAAAATCTGTTTTTTCTAGACTGGGCGAAATTTGTAAATGTGGTATTCACCACTTTTCCTACATATAGCTGGTGTTTAAAAGAGGCAGGCAAAAACTGAACAGCCAGCAGATCTTTCCAAATGTGCCAGTTATTCTTTTTGAAGTGTCCTCTGCTATTTCTTAGCCATGCTCCAACTGCAGCACAGAGCAGAATGTTCTGTACAGATAAAGTGTCAAAAATTACTCAGAACCAATCTTCATATTCAAATACATGTTTTCCTTTAATTTAACCATTCTGAATGGCCTCCAGTCACTCGAAGATGTTGAAAAGCACCACAAATGTAAAAAATTACAGCATTTGCTTTAACCTTAGAAGCAATTAACTCTCCAGCAGTGTGGAAAACCACTTTTGAGCTGTATTTATTGATGCATAGATTTCACTGTAGTGTGATATTTGAAGACAAATTGCTGTACCCATAATTAAGACCGTTGAGGAATTGGCAAGTGAAATATAATGATGAAAGACCAGCTCAAAGGGCAAGTGAGTTAGATTGGTCAGGATGATACAATCTATATGACCTCAGTGCCCTATTCCTGCTCATTGATTTCCCAATTAAATATAATTTTTTATTCAATCAGTTAGAATATACTGCAGGTTATTGATGCACTGCTAGTAGAAAAAAACAATGAAGTAAAGATAAAACAGTGGGTGACCACTCTTCATTTTAACATTTTATTATCCTTAATGGGGTCATGATGAAGATGATACTATTCACTAGGATCTTTTTGTCCTTTTTTCTCTATATTTTTTCTTTTAGTTTAAAGTGAACTTATCCTGACAAACCTAGAGCAGACAAAGCCCAGTCCTGGGAGGTGTAAGGCCTTTCTGCCCTCCTTTATTTGAGCAGTGCTAAATTCCATCGACAGTACTGTGCCTTCATCCCATCTCAGAACAGTCCCTACATGTGAAAGACCTTTTGCAACTCCAGTGGATTGGCATCTAAGAGATTTAGACCACTGGTTGTGCAACAGGCAGCCATTAGGAACCCAGAGGGTGGGGAGACTGCCTGATACATGTGCCTATGCGCTATGAAACTGGGCTGCTATCGTGTTTGTGTGTGTTACTACAGCTAGGGATCCAAGCAATAGTGCACTGGTTGAAATGAGTGCACGTCTCAATATTTTAGCTCTTTGTATACCTGTGTAGAGTACAGTGGTGATCTAAAAGAGAAGGCACAATTGAGATTGAGTGCAATCTCTCATCTTAATTCATCCTCACGACCTGTGTTACCCTCTGTACACTCAATGAGTTTTGGATTTTGTGCATTCTTTTCCCAAATGTGCCACAAAATTTGTGACATCTTGACTGAAACATTTGCAGCCTGATACAAAGCTCACTGATGACAACAGAAACTCTTTTATGTCTCACTTTTCCATTTGTAAAATGAAGGTAACAACTCAGATTTGTCTCATCAATAGTCTTACCTGTGTAAACTTCTCAAAGATCACAAGGAGATGAAAAGCACAGACCTACAAACGCACAAATAAAATTAGTTATAGAGGCCTACATATTCATACTATCCTATAGAACCAATGAATCAAACGCTGAGAAGAGCTTCCCCCCCCAAAAAAATGAAAAAAAAATAAAACCAATAAAAATAATTAAAAAAATAAATAATAATAATAATTTAAAAAACCCAACCTGAACATTTCTGCTCAGACAACTAATTACAGTAATTCTTCCCAGAAGAAAATCACATTACAACATTCCACCAATGCCTTTATCAAATTAGGGGGAACTATCTATCCAAGTTTTTCATTGCAAAACAATCACCCACTATTGCTTTTTTTTTTT
>VZRE01004679.1:0-22295 GCA_013396775.1 Cephalopterus ornatus
TCATCACTCCCAGTTTAGGTCAAGTAATTAATTTCAGTAAATGCATTTTACTTCATACATTCCCTGACAGGAGGGTGTAGTGAGGAGAGGACTGGTCTCTTCTGCCAAGCCTACAGTGAGGGGAAATGGCCTTAATTTGAGACAGGGGAGATTCAGATTAGATATTAGATATTGGACTGTTAAGGTTGTCAGGTACTGGAATAGCTTGACCAGGTAGGTGATGGAGTCACCATCCCTGGAGGTGCTCAGGAGGTGCCTGGATCTGGCGCTGGGTGATGCGATTTTGGGGTTACAGTGGTAGTTCTGAGTGGACAGTTGGACTGGATGATCTTGAAAATCTCTTCCAACCTTGATGATTCTAGAAATCTATGGGTATAATGGCATTTTAAAGCTTTTTTGGGATTTGTTTCTGGACTCTGGGGCACTGACTTGTCTCTCTGAGCCATTCCTCCCAAGCTGGCACAACATCCCCTCCTTCCAGTTTCCCACGCACACCTTTCCATCTCAAGAAGCCACATATACCACAGTGTCCTCTGTTACTGCTCTGTCCAGCCAGGTCTTTCCTAGAGGATTTTCTGGAACATTTCCTGGACATTTTTGCTGGAAGTGTGAGTAGAAGTTGCATGTGGCTATCTCTGCACCACCACCCCTGCGCGCTTCTGCTGTTTATAGTGAGGGATGTGGGTGGGTGGCAGGCAAAAGGAACACACATGGAAATAATTTACTCTTCATTGAAATACTGAATGTTTAACCTCACAAAAAAGTACCCAAATTCCGCCCGTGGGAGATGTTATAGTCCCATCTGCCAAAATGTATGTCTGTTCTTTATAATTTCACAAAGGAGTGTTTTGTCTGCCAAAAACCTGCCTGATCTAAGTTTTCTGATACTGTTTGACATTATACTAATAAAAATTAATTTTTTATCTAATTCCACTGCTTGGGAAACAAATTGCCAAACTAACCCCAAATAAGCAAGTATATATTTAGTAAATTATCCTTAATATAATGATTATTTTGGGAAATGCCTTATTGCTGACGCTGAAGAAGACTTTTTTGAACTGTTTTGAGTCTATATTCGCTTAGAGTCGATATTTGCTTATTCATAATAACGGCACATGTGTATAATTCTTTAGAATTACAGTCATAAACCCAGTACTCCAGTGCTTCTACTAAAGCAAATTGAACAAATTTGCTTTTGAAAGAAAAAAGTGTAAGTACAAAACTTAGTAAAGTGTTATGTAGACTAGATTAACATATTTTTTTTTATTCTCTTCTAAAAATCTTTATCACACAAGAGTGGCATTCCATAAAAATAAAAGTATAGCAAACTTATGATTAATGAGTAATTAATTTCAGCAAATGCATTTCACTTCATACATTCATATAGTCTAAGAATTCAATCTCAAATAAATGGAGGCTGGTTTTTTGTACAGTTTCAGAAAATTATTCTTTATATTTAGTGAGGTAATGCAGGTGGTGGAAAGATTATTCCTGTAAATGTAGAACAGTCCCAGTTTAGGTCCACAGGTGAGGAAGGGGATCTGAACTTCCTCAGTGGGAAGAATTTTGTCTCTGCTATAGACTGAAACAGGCTGTAGTGATGCTGATTCAGAGCCCTTGTTCTGCAATAGAAATGTTGTCTCTTCCTTGCTTTTTTTCTATAGTTAACTAACTTTTTTGGTAGGTAGAATATTGATTATGGCCAACTATTGGTTGTGGCATGTATTGGTACACCTACAAACCTGGCTCAGTTTCTTTGCCTCACCTTGAAATGCAATGGAAGAACTTCCCACAAATGGACAGCAAATATGCATTTTATTCAGACAGCTCTCCGACTGTTTGTTTTGTGCAGTGATGCAGCTTCAGCAGGCCTGCAGAGATGGTCCCTTCTGGCTGTGATCCTGCGAAGGGGTGTTACATTGTGTTCACAGGGTGAACACAACTTCCCTGGGCACTGAAGCTGCAACCTTTGTATTCTGAGGTGAGTCATTAATTTCTACGCTTCAGACAAAGTTTATTAGAGAAGCCCTCCCACTGAGTCACGAGGTGCAGAAAGGACCCCCTTGTTTCCCAAATTCCTCCTCAGAGAGGACCCTGGGTGCAGCTGGATCCAACTTAGCCCCAGACAGTTTATATCCAAAGGAATATACAGATGTAATTGAGCCTTTATACAACTTTGTCCTGCAGGATTAAGGATGCAAACCCAGATATATTTATATAAAAAAGAACAAGTAGGTCTAACTATTAATCTAGTGCACTACTTTTGAAGCAGTATGGAAGCAATGATATTAAAATCAGCAAACCCAACTATTAAGTTGATCTTACTCACCTGGACCAATGACTGTGGGCAAATCTCTTTTGCTCAGCCTCAAGGATTAACCTTGAAAGGGTGTCCCCACTCCAGGGAGGAATTTCCACACACACTCAGAGAAGGAGCTAGAAGATGGTCCCATTAAAAATTGGGTCTGGGCTTTTATAGGATGAAGTGATAGACTGTCAGTCAGATGTGTCCAGGCCAGCTGTGCCAGCTCAGCAGCTTTAGACAAGCTACCTGTGGTGTCCCTTGTTGGTTCCTTTATCGGGTACTGTACCGGGTCTGCCACATCTTCACCTCGCTGTCAGGATGTTTAACTCTGGGATGGATGATTCGAGCTGGTTTCACTATTGTTCAGCACCAAAACCAGGGTGATGTCCTCTTCTCCTTCTCACAGCTTTGCGAAGGGTTGGAGTTGTTTTACTCCGACTCCAGGCAGAGCATCCTGCTGCAGTTCTGGAGCTTAACACGAACGGGGCCAGCGCTTGAAAACTGCCATGGAATGTGTCTTGTTTTTAGGCAGATTTCCCATATTTCTAGGTGACCAAGCCTTTGGCCCAACAGGATTTAGCTGTAGGAATGCCTAGGCTAGGCATTGCAAGGGATCTGCCCAGAGACACTTGCACCAGTCAGGCCGGGCCTGTGGCAGTTCTGGATGGGAGCAGCAGTTCTGACACACAGGGAACTTTAGTGGCCAAAAAACTTAAAAAGTTAAAATACAGAATGAGCAGTCATGGACTCCTTTTGTAGGTCTGTATTTAGCATACCCATGACTGACCGATCAGAAGTGTGACAGCCCAAGTCTGTACCCAAGGCACATCAGATGTGCCTCTGAATTTTATTTTTTTTTTTTTCATTTGGCCAAATTTAAAACAGAGTTGTGTAGTAAGAAAATGTAGGAGATGCAATAATGTATGAAATGCAGGATATATGTGACAGACTTTTTTTACTGTATAATTTGCTATACACTGTTCTGTTATTATAAACAACCCAAAGGGTGTAAAAGAATTCCCAGTAGATGTTTCAATAAGATCACTATTGCACTAAGAAAAGCAAAGATCATTTTTCAAGCAAATACATGTGCAAAATATCTAGTGAGAATCAGCAAAGCTTGCATCAGATTAATGCAATATTTGAATTTTGTATATTTTTTCATATTTCATATCAAATAGCAAAATAAGCTCAACATATTACAGCAGTATCAGCTGGTTTGCATGAGCCAAAGCCAACATGGGAAAAAATTAAAGATTTGTTCATTGTTAAAAGGAGCCTTCTAAAGGCTTCTGCTAAAGTACATTCAGATCAAAAACAAAGATTCCCAAGAAACTGTGTAGACAGAAGAAATACAGCTCATGCTGCATTTCAAGAAAAAAAAAATTTCTGTGAGACCAATTTAAAAAAAAAAAAAAAACCACACCAAAAAAACCCCCAAAATCCACACAAAAAAACTAGCTTTAAAATACTACGTATCTGCCAAACCTGTCTTCGGTTAAAGTGAACAGCAAATAAATATGCCTCAAAATATTCGGTATTTTCCTGTTCAGCCATGCTCTTTCTACGAGAATTGATTTGATTTGGGTACTTAGTACCCAGTTCAGCTCTCCACACAGCTAAAGCAGGAGAAGTCGAAGCAGTAGCTGGAGGTCCAGTGGGCTCTCATGGCCTGGTTGTTGCCAGGGAAACCCTTCCTCTGGTACCCATGGAGGCAGCATTCCCGCCTCTTCATGTGCACAGACACAGGAGCATCCCTCAGCTGATGGAAAGACAGCAAAACAGCTGTGGAGGAAACTTCATATGGAGAAGTAATTAAAGTGTTTAGATACTTCAAATTTGAAAGTTGAGGTGTTTTTCTTACAGACTGCCCCCAGGGGGCTGCAGTGGTGTGCTGTGAAGGCAGCTCTTGCCAACACACTGAAGGCCTTGGAGGAAGTTACACTGCTGTTCTCCTGTGTGGAGGTAGTTGTCAGCTCAGCCAGAGCTAGTCAGTCACTAAATTATAAATTCCAGCTGTGTGGTGCATCCTCCAAAGGGAAATGGAAACCACAAGGCTGGAGCTGTGTCCAGGCTTAACAAAATGCCTACTTGGAGATGCCCAGCTAGAGTGCTGTGTCCTGCTCTAGGGCCCACAACACACGAAAGAAGTTGATCTGTTGGAACAAGTCCAGAGGAAGCCACTAAGTTGATCCTGGGGCTGGAGCCCCTCTGCTCTGGAGCCAGGCTGGGAGAGCTGGGGGTGTTCACCAGGAGAAGAGAAAGCTTCAGGGAGACCTGAGAGCCCCTTCCAGGGCCTAAAGGGGCTCCAGGAGAGCTGGAGAGGGACTGGGGACAAGGGATGGAGAGACAGGACACAGGGAATGGCTTCCCACTGAAAGAGAGTAGGTTGAAATTAGATATATGAAGAAATTCTCCCCTGTGAGAGTGATGAGGTCCTGGCACAGGTTACCCAGAGAAGCTGTGGCTGCCCCTGGATCCCTGGAAGTGTCCAAGGCCAGGTTGGATGGAGCTTGGAGCAACCTGGGCTAGTGGAAGGTGTCCCTGCCCATGGCAGGGGGGTGGAATGAGATGAGCTTTAAGGTCCCTTCCAACTCAAACCCCTTTGTATTTTCATGATTCTACTTTTTTGGAGAGAAATTAACCCTACATTAAGCACAAGCAGACTTCCCATTCTCAGGTGTCCCTTAAAATGTGTCCCACCGGATGGTATGACCTGCTTGTCCCTAACCTGTTGGGAAGGGGACGTTTTTCCTTCTCACTGAGCGTGCAAATCAAAACTATGTATTGCCAGGAGCCTGCTTGAGAATTGTCAGACAGAAATGCTCCCCAGCCAAAGAAGATCTGGTTACGAGCAGCTGTCCCGCTGAGGGACCCCTTTTACTCTGGTGAGTTGGTGCTTCAGAGGCTTATGGGGTGTCCTTCACTGGAATAAAATGTCACAGGGGGAATGAGTCTGAAAGGAATATTCTACTCTGAGTACTATTTAAACTCAAGGGAATTTGGAAGCTGAGATCTGTTACTTGGTAAATACTTCTGTTGAATTTCCCTTTAAGAATATAGATTATTTCTTAAGCACTGGAGAGCTCATGAGCATATTTCCCTTCCTCTGACACTACGCACCCTGCAGCTGATCTGAGGCCAAGGTGTAGGCACTTCTTAGTGCTCTAGCATCAAATAAGTTGATAGTATTTCATATTTTACTTTCTTTTTTATTGTATAGAAAACTGAATGCCTGGTTTCTTACAATTTTTCTGGAAAACAGGATGAAAATCGTGAGAGAGCTCTTTTGCCAGATCCAAAGCTTTACTTTAGTCCAGATTGTCTCACTCAGTTGTTTTCAGTGGAAGAAAAGTCTCCCTGTGCCCACCTGTGATACTTTATTGCTCTAGAAATCCTCAAAAAAGGAAAAAGAGCTCCATTAGGCACTTCATACCAACATCATCTGAGTGATGATTCAGATTTACAACAAAACTTGGGGTGGGGGTTTGAAGGACAGTATGGCCATTTAGGCTTGTTTTTTTAAGTTGCTTCATGTGCCCCCCATTTTTTAACTTGGGCGTATTGCATATAGAAGATGAAAAAAAGGATATATTTGGCTTTTCCGTGTTGCTGTTACCCACGGTAAGTAATTGAAGAATATTACCTTCATGATTTCGGTCCAATTCTACTTTTGATAGTTATGATGTACACTTAAAACTCTCTTGGCAATTCCAAACGATTCTTCTTTCTCTCACTTCTCAGTAACTCTTGCATATTGCTGCTGTGTGTAGTAAACTTTTGCCGTCTTTTTCCCACGAGGAGCTGAAAATGATTCCTGTAAGGCAAGTACTTAGCAAATCCATTTGTAAAGTGCATTTGGAAAGCTCATGAATGTATCAGGGGGTACCATATAAATGGAAGATTATTCATTCGGTGTGAATTTAGTTACACATTTTCAATGCAGTATAGATTTCCCTCCTGAAAATAACACATGAAATTTCTAGGCAGGAGGAGGGAACCCACCTAAATTGGTGCCTCTTTTTTTTTTTTTTTCATATATTCATAGAAATATGGATTACAAAATGGATTATCATAATTTTCTCACAGCATGCTATTTCTTGAATGATGCTAATAGCTTGATGATTGATAGTCAGTGTAGAGGGGAGAACATTAATAGTAAATGCAATAGTTTTATTTCCCTGTCTATACATATTTATTGTATTTTGCCAGGAACACACATTCCTATAGCCTTGCTAGTTTAAATGCTATCACACTATACTGCCTGTCTTGAATAGTTTTTTTCTGAAATATAATTTGAGCTAAGTAATTTATAAATGTAAAAATACCTGTATTTATGGCCTAATAAAATTTGATAAATTTGTTTTAGGTTAGAATGGAAAATTCTACGAGTAATCATATAGGTAGGTGCACACATTGTATTTTGAAATGGCAGTAATTTAGTGGAATACCCATTGGCATAGACAACTTTCAAGTGTGCTAAGTAATTGCCTTTGGACCTTCAGTCTTAAAAAAACCCCAACATCCTATATGAATAAAAGAGCAGTCTTATTAATTCCTGTTTTTCATGTTCACAGGCTTAGTCCTTTTTTCCAGTATTCTCTCTTTTTCTCTTACAAACTTCACTATTTCATTTTCTGTTGCTTATAGGTCTCCCTATGAATGTGAAATGTTAAAAAAAACACCCAACAGTGGCATGCATTTAATTTATAAGTTAAATTGCCCGTTTAGCATATACGTCCCCAGCACAGGGAGGACAGGGAGCTGCTGGAGCAAGTCCAGAGGAGAAACCAAGATGATCAGAGGGCTGGAGCAGCTCTGCTGCGAGGAAAGGCTGGGAGGTTCAGCCTGGAGAGGAGAAGCTTTGGGGTGACCGAACTGTGGCCTTCCAGGACCTTAAAGTATTTGGGGTTGGCCTCTGCTCCCAGGCAGCAAGTGACAGAATGAGAGGAAATGGCCTCCAGCTGTGCCAGGGGAGGCTCAGGTTGGACATGAGGAGGAATTTCTTGCTGGAAAGGGTGGTCAGGCCTTGGCAGGGGCTGCCCAGGGAGGTTTGGAGTGCCCAGCCCTGGAGGTGCCCAAGGAAGGCCTGGCCGTGGCACTCAGTGCTCTGGGCTGGGGACAAGGGGGGCATCGGGCACAGGGGGGATTTGGTCTTGGAGGCCTTTTCCGGCATGAATAATTCTGGGATTCTGAGAAGGGAGCCTATAAGAAAGATGGAGAGGGACTAGGGCCACAAGGACCTGGAGTGACAGGACAAGGAGGAATGGCTTCAAATTGACAGCTGGCAGGGTTAGATGGGATATTGGGATGGAATTCCTCCCTGTGAGGTTGCCCAGAGAAGCTGTGGCTGCCTCTGGATCCCTGGACATGTCTAAGGCCAGGTTGGACGGGGCTTGGAGCAACCTGGGATAGTGGAAGGTGTCCCTGCCCATGGCAGGGGTTGGAGCTAAGTGGTCTTTAAGTCCCCTTCCAACCCAAACCATTCTGTGACCCATATGATTCCACAACTGTTCATTAGCCACTGTGTAATTAGTTCTGCAAGAGTCAATCTAAAGCTTGCATGCCCTGATGTAACGCACAAGGTACTTACCTGAACAATGGAGAGGCATTAACTTGATTATTTAAGTAAGTGTTTACTATTTCAGTTCTTTACTAGTAACAGATGGAAGTTGCTCTTTGGGATTGGTGATGGTCCTTGTGTTATTTAAGAAAACTGTTGTCTATCATTGTCTCTACAGGGATCAAGCTGCAGAGCAGAGATGTGACTGCACTGCTCAGCATGGATCCCAATTCTCTTCTAAATTAAACTATTTGACTTTAGTATTTCTAGGCCATGGTGTTTCCAACACTACCTTTCAATACCTAGGTAAGTACAGCTGGCAACCTGTTGGAATGCCTAAAAGGATGTTCTGAATTAACCTTTAATGCCATTACTCAATATTGGCTTGATTATTGTGCTGGCTAATTGAAAAATACAGGCTTTATTCAGAACATGTTATAGCTTCATTTATTTAGCAGAAAAGAAAAATTTCCCCTAATATTCCCCTCACAGAAGTTTCCACTCTGAATGAGTACCGCCAGACCCAAAAATTGCTGGAAGACTTTGAAGCCAGAAGAAAAGGAAGATCACGGGATGCCACTGAATTAATGAAAATGGGAGAGCTGTTGTAATCCTACCTGTAACAAGCCAAAGCAGTGTAAAATGAAGTTTGGAGCTCTTACGTGCCAATGTTGTGATGGTGACAGCATTCTCTAAAACCAGGATATTTTGCCTCTTAGGGGCTGTCAGAACTCAGGGTTCTTTCTTTCAAATTTTTTAACAGGATTTTCTGTTTCTCTCTTTATAGCCCTAAAACAGAGGGGCTCTCTGCAGTGAGTATGTTCTGCAGCTGATGGGTCATAAAGGACCCAGGCACGAAGACATACGTGGAGGAATTTGGTCACCGAAAAGCTCAGCATGAGCAGGAAAATAGCTTCCTCAGGCCTTCCTCGTGTGTGTGGATCGGCCCTGGCCGTGCCCTGAGCTGTGCTGACCCTCAGCAGCTGAGCCAAAATGCTGCTGGCAGAGCCTGCCCCGCTCAACTGCACTTGAAAGTCCTTTTTGGATGGGTTGCTGCTGCGCTCGGGATGTGTGCAGGTTAATTCTAACTCCTCACAGCCCTGGTGACAGCCTGGGGAAGGCAGAGCAGCGTTTAAGGATTAGGAGGGCTAAAATTACCCTGCACCCCCAGCCAGCAGCCTGTCTGTCAGCGAGCCCTGCAGAACCAGAGCAGAGCTTGTTCTCTTCCCGGCTGGAGGACATGAACACAGTTTACTGAACAGCTGCAAGGAAGAGAGCAAATAGCTCTGGGAGGAAGGATTTCTGCTCGTGTGACAGAAAAAGAGAAATTATTATTAAGTAGCTTAATTTCTTACAGATTGGGTTCAGCAAGCCAGTTCTTTTGCTAATTTGCAACCCTACTTTACCCACTGAGGTTCAAAGCCAATTGCTAATGGTATTTGGCCCAAGCCCAGTGAGTTGCAATTGTTATATTTGCATCTCAGCATTCCGTTGTATCTCAGCATTCTTTAGTAGGTAAGCAAAATTTTACTTTGCTCTACACAGAGAGGTGTCAGTAAAAGCTCATCACTGAGGTATGTTAGCTTTCAGATTGAGAATGTAAATGAATGTAAAGAAGCCTTATTTGGTCAAATGGAGAGAGTTATTAAGAGCAATGGAGAGTCATCTAGGAAGTACCGATTCCTGTTCAGTATTTAGCTTAATAAGATATTTGAAAAGGTCTCGTGCTCAAAATAATTGTTAGTTGTACCTGTGCCAGGCAGCAGCTTAGGGGTGCCAGAAACAAACAGTTGGATCTATTGACGCTTGACCATCAGCATCAACTTCTGTGAGGATGAGCAACAGATTTTAGTGTTCAGTGGACCAAACCTGGGATGGACAGCTTTAAAATGGGATAAAAAGGACTTGGCAATTGGAACGGATATCCTGGACAAGTCCGTTTCTTTTCTGTCTCTGTGGACTTCGGAACACTGCTGATTATTTTACTCCTTTTTGTATATTGGTTTTTAATTCAGATTTTTCTACATGTTTTTAGTGCATAATAAATGCTTCTATTGATTTACCAAACTAAATAAACTAGATTTTGATCGACATACCTGATTGAATTTCCAGATGCTCTTAGGGAGCAAAATGTTAATCTCTTTCCAGGAGCAAGACAAATGAACAGGACTGCCTTGCAAGAGGCCTCCAGGAGTGCAGAGCTTGCTGAAAGCATCCTCTGAAGCTGGGCCAGTTGCCTCGGAATTAGAAATGACCATTAAGTAGATTAACAGTGTGAAGAGGCAGGATGCAGTGTGAGTGTTGTTGTGAGGAGAGAGAGCTGTGTGAACATTTCCCTCTTATGAGACAGTTCTGTTGGACTGGAGGGGAGCACTGGGCTCTTCCCTCTCTATAAGGTAATATACTCTTGCTTATGAGTGCTAAAAAGAAAGCCTGTGGGGGCACCTTCAAACTAGTGAAGTTCTCAGTAACCAAATTCGTTTTTAAATTCTTCGTATAGTATAAGTCTACCTTGCTTTTCTGTGTGGCATTATTCCTATTTACTTAATGCCTACACATAGTCATGGAAAAATTATGTTTTTCCTTACAATATATTCAAGTGCCTAATTTCACTGAAGCTTATGACAGTGTTTTCCTAAATTTGATGGGGTTTGTTCCTCCTAGGTAATAAATCAGCCCATTTCTAAATAGATAAGAAATTCACATTACCACATAGACTGAACATTCTGAGTCCTAAAAAGCATTTGATGTTCTAGAGACATAGCTACTAAGCTGGAATGAAAATAGGAAATAAAGCAACGATAAATTACTGCAATATAAGTTAAATGCTCAAAATAGATAAACTGTAGCTGTAATCTGTGCAGCCCCAGCAGGGTACAGGAGCGCTGTATAGCTATTTCCAGGGTGTATAGCACGACTACAGCTTTTAGTGATTAAAATAGCTAAAATAATAAACCCAAACATTACTGATGACTATAAGCAATAAATACAATTTCAAGCATCACAGGCTGAAAATAATCTGCTCTGGGTTGAAACATCCGACTCTTGAGAGGCAAAAACTAACTTTCTAGCTGTCCAACCGGATTTATTGGCTACCACACAAGCCTCTAATGAACCTTAACAAAACAGTCAATTAGCAAAGAGCTTACCACTGTAGCAGAGCACTTTTGATGATAACACGTTTCTCTAAATTTTGAAACCCTATTATGTTTCGGGGTTTTTTTAAATTGACTTTTCAGTTCAATTTCCTGATTTTGAGTGGTTCTTCCCAATTACCCAACTTCTAGGCCTCATCACACACCCTACTTAGATCTGGGCTACTGCTGCACTCATCATTCAGCAAGTGAGCATTGCAGTAAGGGCTGTGCCATCGGCACCGTGTACGTGTTTTGCTTAATTTAAAAAATAAATGGGACAGCAGGCTTTACCCATTAGGTGTGATAACATGGAGGAAAATACTTCCGAGTGAATATGCCTGCTTATACATCACAGTTAAGTTACGTCTCATTTTGGGCTCAAATTATCAAAAGTAAGAATGCAGGAATTGTGATCACATCAAACTAACATTTGCCTAGTTCGGAATCCTGTCTCAGGCAGTTTGCTGGATCAGGTGCCTTTCTAAGAGAGGTGCAGAAAACCCCACTCTGTGTAATTTGTCCATTCTTCCACTTTCTACTTGGTGGTATTTGGTTTACTTTTTACTGAGGCACTAAGATGTGTGTTCTCATGTCTGCAATTTTATGATCTGATGTGACTTCATTTCCGTGTAAATGTAATTTACACAAAAGAACTGGCTAACTGGTTTTCAAAAATGTGTTTCAGCTCTGAAATCTTTGGGCTAATTTTGTTATATGAAATGATGTTCTCTTACACCACTTTCAAACAAATTGCTTCCAGCGATCCCTTGCTCTCCTGTTATGAGAATGGTGTCTTGTAACGACCCATTCTGTTTTCGTATCACTCATTAGCTTATGTATCTTTGTTTCCCCTGTATTTTTCTCTCAGCTAAATATTTCTAACCTGTCATTCTTCCTTCTTTATGTCTCTGATAAGTTTTACTGCTGTATCGTTGCCTGCTATTCGTTTAATAGGGAATGACCAGAAATTGTGACAATAATTACACCATCTTGATGAGTTTAATCAGTGATGTAGTGTCTTACTAGGGCTAAAGTTCAAGATGCTCATCCTGATTTCATTTCAATGACATGAAAAAGAGCTCAGCATTGCCACCAGCACATGTATGGGTGTAGCCAAAGAGGCTGCGGGTGATGCAGGTGTGCACACTCTGTCTTGGCAGCACTGAACCTGAACAGCATACAGCTCCCAGGAGAGTTAAATATGGAGACACTCTAGTTTGAACAGACACACTGGATTCTCATACAACACCGAACTCAGCCCCACTGAGGTGTTGGCAGCTCATGCAATAGCAGAACCTCAGATCTGTCACAGCAAAAAACCTTCAGCTCGACCCTTGTGGTTAATTGTGAAAATCCTCCTTTCCCTTTCCCCAAACCAGCACTTGGTTTGAATTTTAAAGCAGAGTTAACTACTACTGCAAGATTTGGGTTGTTGTCCAGAAAAAGTGAATGAAGAGGGGACTGGAGTGGGTGTTCTACTGGTGATACAAGTAGAGTGTTCAGGACTACATGACTCTCCTTTCCTTAGGTGAGCTGATAATGCTGACTGCGATAGTGAGGTTCGAGGCACGAAAGCCCATGGACAGTGAGGGAGAACAAAGGTTCGCTGAAGGACTAGAGACAACTGGTGCTATATCTGCATGCTCTTCTCTCCATTTGTGTGCTGTTGCCAGGGTTCAGCAGGTGGGGGGTACCTCATATCAAGGAGAGTCAGCTTCGAGGAAGACAACTTGCCCTGCATTTTTAGGCTGTCACGCACTGTGGTCTTGCCCTGTGGTCTGTGTAAGTATTTTTCTCTCTGTGCTAAATCGAGGCTGATTTTCCATCTAATTTGCCTGTAAAAGAAATGCATGCAAACAACTGTTCCCTAACAATATCTGTCAGTCCAAACTCACCTGAGACAAGATGAGCTGACGATTCAAACTGAGCTTGTCCAAATACCTTTCTGCATTGGCGAGACACTAACGCTTCAGTTCGTCGAGATTTAGTCAATTCTTGACATCCAGCTTTGCCACTCATCAATATGTAATGTAAGCCTTCAAAGGTCAATCTCAGAACACTGAAAATCCATCTTCTCATGCTGCAAATACACCAGGGACACAAATGCACGTGCCAGCCTAGGAGGCCTGCAGGACAATGGCACACTTAGTTTGAGAAGATTCTTGAATAAGAGTCCTTCAGGGACATAGTCAGTTGCCAGTGGTAGTGATAAAAGATTCTTAAAGGCAGCAAAAAGTAGTTTCAGAAATTAATTCACTGTTTAAATTGTTGTACCCATGAAAAATCCTATCTCTGTCTCTCCCGATTAGGAAAAACAAATGCCCTGTTTAGATTTTTGGTGTGAGCTCTTATCTCTGTGGTGCCCACATAAATCAAGGGTAACTTCAGTGAGACTATTACTCATTTAATACTGATGTAAACACAGATTAGCACAAATCTGGCCATCAGTCTATAATGGAAAAATGCCATGGGTCGTGTTTCAAATGTTTATATCAAGGGTGGCCAGCATTTAACAGTAAGAAAATAATTATGGAAGACAGTGAGAGCTTTTAAAGAATGGCTGGAGTAGACCCAAGATGGCATGGTTTGGAGTGAAAAGTACCAAAGATTGCTCTTCTCCCTCAGGCTAGCGGGAAAAAGTCACCAGAGGGACAACACTCACCGTTTTGACCATTAAACGTTACACTTTTCTCAGAGTAAAGGTTATTAGCTGCACGGTGCTGGCAGAAATCCATTTTGAATAATTGTATTCTAGCTTCCCAGTTGCTTCTGTTACTGGCTAAGGCAGTCTCCGCTTCCTGTCCTAAAAAGCAAGGCAGAAGCTATTGTGTGACATTTACTGCTAGTGGAAAAGTGGCTTTGATGAGGTCTTTAGTGGGATATTTTTGGGAGCCATTTCAACTTTAATGTGATGCCCATTTGTCTATCTTAAAGATTCATCCTGTATCTCTTAGACCTTTTATAGCTCTGCAACCTGTGTTCCACATCTATGAAAGTCACTTACCTGACTTTCACCCCTCTGTTAGACCAGAACATTCCAGTGGAGTTAAAACTTGACTTTATTCCCAACAGTGCTTTCTCCCTTGCTGGGGGCTGAGCCTCTGTGCTGGACTGGCCCAGCTGTGCACTCCACAGATGGGAGCTCTGGGACATTGGGATTTCTTCTCACAGCTCAGAGATGCTGAAGTTATAATTCTTTTTGGGCAGACAGAGGATCTTTCAGGTTTCTGCAGCACAAGGCATTGTGCCCCATGCAAAAGAGTCCCCAGGTAATAAGGGAATGCAGATTGCTGCCATCTTGATCCTGTAATGCAATTTTATTAGCTATTTCATAACTTGGTACTGAATACAAATGGCTTCATATGGAACTGGGCCATACTGGTCAACCCTTTTGTGTACGAGTCCAGCACTGAACCATACAACATAAAGATTGTAAACCAATGTGTTTTCTTTTATAGCTTATTATTCTCACATGAAAATATCGCAAGATTTGGAACAGGTTGCCCAGAGAAGCTGTGGCTGCCCCATCCCTGGAAGTGTCCAAGGCCAGGTTGGATGAGGCTTGGAGCAGCCTGGCAGGAGGACTGGAACCTTTCCAGCCCAAACCATTCTACGATTCTAATGAGCTAAACTCTTTATTTCCAGTTTGTATAGGTCAGGATGTATTCTTGTGATTACAAGAAGGAATGATATTTGGGTTACACTGAAGTAGATTCATTGGGTAAGTGCAAATAGGCAATTTAAATTCTGCATCAATTATTGCTGGTGTGTCACAGCCCAGAGAACTTGTGCTGCATTTAAAGGTGGGGGAGACACCCACACAGGTTCCTTCCCCAGCCTCAGTCTAACTCCCTTTGGGCTTCCTAACAGAGAAATCAAAATAAATACGAAAATGCTTATGTTCAAATTTCAGCTGTGGCTACGCTCGTGTTTCCTCCCAGGACTGTTCACTTCCCATCTGCTTAACTCAAGGGGTCGGTCCATATGCCTCAGGCAGTGGAAACTAAACGTGTCTTTCCCAGCCACTGAAGGCACAGACAATCCCAGGCACTCCCTAGCAGCCTGTCACAGAAGACAAGAAAAATATAACATTCAACCTATTTTGTAAAAAGTAGTGTGCGGAACAGTTAACGAGACAGCAAGTCTAGATACACCATATGCAGGGAGCTGCAAAGGTCAAACACCAAACGGGGGTGTAAGAAGGGTCTCTGAAAAGAGAAAGAGAAAAATTTACATTTCCTGTAAATAATCCTGGAATATTTTAAAACCACTCTGAAATGTAAGAACAACCTGGAAGGCAAGGTCAGGGTCAACATGCTGAAATACATATT
Source organism: Cephalopterus ornatus (assembly GCA_013396775.1). Classification (NCBI taxonomy): domain Eukaryota; kingdom Metazoa; phylum Chordata; class Aves; order Passeriformes; family Cotingidae; genus Cephalopterus; species Cephalopterus ornatus. The sequence continues at coordinate 15,337 of VZRE01004679.1, forward strand.
GAGACACACTTCCCCAAGTGAGCTGCAAGACCCACTCTGATGGGCAGCACCAGTGGAAGGCGACACAGAGTGTGAGCACTCGGAACCTGTTTGTCCCTCTGTCGTCAGATCTGGAGGGTGAAGGTGAGCTGCGTGTCTCTGGGCTTTCCAGAATGTTTGGCAGAACAGAGACAATTAGATAATTGCAGAATCACAGAATGGCTTCAGTTTAAAGGGACCTTAAAAATCATCTAGTTCCAACCCCCTGCCACGGGCAGGGAAACTGTGAATTCAGCAGGTGAACATGAGTGTTTCTAGGCATTGTTTTAAGATACTGAATACAAGTTTCACAATATTAAATAAACAAAGGCTAACAGAGCATGGTGCTAGTAACACCAAGGTTGTGGGTTTGTTCCCTATATGGGCCATTCACTTAATGGTTGGACTTGATGATCCTTCTGGGTCCCTTCCAATTCAGAATATTCTATGATTCTCTAATATTTTTCCAAGTTCTTATATTTTATTTGCAAGCAGATAATTTAAAAAGCTATTCAAAGGTGTTTATAAACCACAGATACAGAAGATTTCCCAACTGATAATAAAATGATGCAACGACAAAACTTTTATTGACTTTGGATAATATAGAGGCAGTTTAGTTGTTGTTATTGTACACGTCCTGCATTTGCGTTTTAATTTTGTAATTTAGTTACTGGTGAGGTATAATCATTCTTGATGGATGTGTTCACAACTAAGCCATAAAAAAGCTGCTGAGTGTGTTCTGGAAGCTGCTAATTATTCTTAGCTGTTATTAGTTTTAGAACCAGTCACAGATATTCAAGTCTTGACTTCGGTATTTTCCCGGTGTGCGAATAGAAACAGCTCTCCAAAAAGCACACCTGATTTTGACAGCTGTCCCCAGGCTCTTATTTTCTGGCTATAGTGCTTTCTGAGCACAGCATATTTATTTCAGATTATTACAATTTACCCTTGTAAGAGACTCATACAATGTTTTGTTAGAGGCTGAAGCACCTATGTTGTTTTCCGTGAGTCTTTGGAACTTGCCAGGGAAGAAAAACTTCAGATTCAGAGAAAAGCATTTATTACTTTATGAAATTCTTTTCAGTTTTGGCTGAGATGTAAACTTGGTAATTTTCTGGGGTTTGTACTTGATTTCTTAGCCAAATGCTGGCAGTTTGTCAAAACATAAACAGTGTAACCTGGCACACTGTGCCACCAGGAATAATGGCATGTTGCACTGGCAGGGACGCAGTCTCCTCAAGGAACAGAGAGAAGAGTCTTGGGTAGACTGGACTTGTAATGCAGCATTGTCTTACCTGTTGGTGATTGAACAAACAAATAACCTCAATACCCCATTGGGAAGTTAAGAAAAATACCCCCTCTCTTTGGCAGGTGATGGAGTTGCTCTTGTTGTGTGGTGTCATACAGAGTTGGCAATAGGTAACTGGGAACTGTTGGGATTCCTCTATCCCCTTGTTCTCACTTGAAGAAAAGACATGGAAAACAGCAGCCCTCTCCTCTGTACACCGGTTTGCCTTGGTTAAGAGCTGCTTCGGTTGCAGTGTCAGGCACTCAAAAGTTATGAAAAGCCAATCATTGGTGGCACCTTTTAATTCAACATCTCTGTGCACCGCTGAGGGACCTCGAGGGCTGTGCCCAGTTCTGGGCCCTCCGCAGGAGAGACCCGGAGGGGCTGGAGCGTGTGCAGGGAAGGGAACGGAGCTGGGGAAGGGGCTGGAGCAGCAGGAGAGGCTGAGGGAGCTGGGGGGGCTCAGCCTGGAGAAAAGGAGGCTCAGGGGGGACCTTGTGGCTCTGCAACTCCCTGACAGGAGGGGGGAGCCGGGGGGGGTCGGGCTCTGCTCCAGGGAACAAGGGACAGGAGGAGAGGGAACGGCCTCCAGCAGTGCCAGGGGAGGCTCAGGTTGGACATGAGGAGGAATTTCTTGCTGGAAAGGGTGGTCAGGCCTTGGCAGGGGCTGCCCAGGGAGGTGGTGGAGTCACCATTCCTGAAGTGTCCAAAAAATGTGTGGGAGTGGCACTGAGGGACATGGGTTGGTGACTTTGGCAGTGCCGGGGGAACAGTTGGACTTGGGGATCTCAGAGGGCTTTTTCAATCCAAATGCCTCTGAGATTACAATATCATCTTTACCTACAGCACTCAATTCTCTTGCCGGCTCTCCCACATATTAGCATCTTGGTGTATCTGTGTGTGCGTCAGGAACATTCCCAGCTCACGTGCAGAAATCTGAAGGTGCATGGAGAGGAGAGCAAGGGAGGGGATTGCTGAAACAGAAAGAATCAGCTGTGATGGAGGCAGGTGAATGAGAAGAATTCTCCTTTATCCCCGTTTCTGCTGCAGTCTCGGTGTGTGTTGCTGAGCAAGCCACTTCAACCAAAATAGATTTTGAGGCTACTCTCTGTTTGTCTCATCCCCAGGACCCCCCAGGCCTAATGTGGAGAAGTGCTGAGCACTCACAGCCACAAATGCAATCAATGAGCAGAGTGGTCACTCAGCGTTTCTGGAATTAAGGAGGAGTGGACTGGCTCTCTGGGCATGAGGAGGACAGCAGGTTCTGGGTGCCAGCCTTTCCTCTGTAAAAGATTTGCAGCATGGCCTCTGGCATGGCTTCTTTGGGGTTTTTTGTCTTCATGACCCTGTTGTGGACACAGTGCATCTTACAGTAATGTAAATTAATTAATGTCTGTGAGACATTCCTGGCTAAAATTTCCCCCAATAACAGGTGAAATTAATACCTTTTCTATGTGAGGCGGATTTCGGTTGGTATTGAGGATACAGTGTTCCTGCAGATATATATGGTATACACATCACACACGTATATGTACAGATGGCCTGAGATGGACTAGCACATAACGGAGCTGCACCTGCTTTCCCTGAAATCAATAATGGAATTTCCATTCATTTCAATAGTTACAGGAGATGATGGATTAGGAGAACTTTATTTGGGCTTTGGGGAATTATATTCACAACTTTAATTGCATTCATATAAAATGCACATTGATCCTTAAACAAATTCTCAGTACAGCTGGCCATTAAAAAAAAAAATCAGAACTTTGTAAATGCCTCTGCACATTCTTCCTGTGATTAACTGTTCTTTTAAAGAGAAGAGAAGGTAGGTATATAATAGAAGGTATTGCCCTGTTTGCAATTATTTTGAGTAGTAAAACAGATTAAGTAGAGGCTTAAGGCATGAGCTTAGTGAATGTAGCCATATCTAAACAAACAGCGGCAAATTTGCTCTTCCACTCTGAATTTTAAGATTAAATAAATGGCAGAGTTGTTTAAATTACATGTAAGCACATGCAAATATTTGATCAATGGGGTCTTGACACTTTAGCTTGTAATTCCTCCTCTCTTATTAAAATCGTCCACCAAATTTTGAAGTAGAAATTAAGTCTTTCTCTAATTAAAAGTGTTACTTTTCAAACAAGACTGTGCACTATGACAAATGCTACCGAATTCTGCATTAGCACAAAAGCTCCTGAGCTCTCAGATCTGTAGGTCTTCTGTATAAGCAAACAAGGTTCTCTGCTAAAATCTCTGTGACTCATCTAATAATGGTGTGGAGAAATACCTGGCTAGCGCAACAGCTCAGGTGCTGATCAGCATTTCCCTCACACTCAAGCTCCTTAGGCTTCCTTCGCTTCCTCCAGCAGTTAATTTGAAGAACTTGGATGTTTAAGGAGCATGAAGGAAGGGAAGTATGAGAGGAAAGAATTCAAGTCATGACACAGGTTTTCATTCACCCGTGTGCCTACAAATGATCCCACGGCATGAACTATGAGCTGGTTTCCATAGTACACATTGCCATTTAAATATTTCCAGGATCCCTGTAAAGCACCAGGGAACCATAAGGGTTAAAATTCATGCTCTTATCACTTTTGTAGGAGAGAGGAACATAAGAAGGTTCCATCTAAATCAATACGAGTTTTGCTTTTGACTTCAGAAAATGTGAAGGGTGAGATTTTGTACTCAGCTGCAGTGTGGGGATTTAATCTGGATTTACACAGGTGAAACTGGGAAGAAGGGGTCACAGGGTGGCTGAGCAAATGTAACAACAACTGGCAGACGAAGGGGATGGTCCTGCACCACTTGCACGGTCTGCTCAGTCCAGACCTGCTCAGCAATGGCTTTGCTGCTTATCTGATTCTCAGTGATCCCACCTGGCTTGTTAAAGATGAAGGAAACTCGGCTTTTTGCTGCCAGGTTAGTTTTCTTCTGATTTAATGAGCTGAACTGGGTCAAGGAAAGTTGCTGCAAGGATAAAGAGTAGAAACATGTGGCTTGCGGAACTTCTCTTTTGGAGGCAGGACTGGCCAGCAGGACAGAACTCATTTTCTGAGCCGTGCTCTGCTCATGTTTCCATGTGAGGAACTGTGGTGGGAACAGAAGCAGCAGTGGGGTTGCTAGGGTGTCCAGCCAACCCCAGTCTTCTCGGGATTTTGTTGTTTAAATAATTGTTCTTTGCATCCCACACTGAGTATAGGAATCTGGCATGGCCTACCACGTTGATTGTGGGCTTAAGTTTTGGGGGCAAAGAGAGGTGAAATTTTACTCTGTGTGTGGTGTTAGTCATAAATATTGAAGAAAAAAATTAATAATGGCTGAGTCCCTGATTTCACTGGCTGCTGATCCTGCCTGTTTGAGATTTTTATTCTGATAGTTCACTGAAATTTTTCCATTTAAGCCTGCAAAGCTCACATATTCAGGAAATACTCATATTTAAAGCAAATAAACTAGTACAAGAAAGTTCGTAGGCCTTTATTGAAGTGCACAAGACTCTTTACAAATACCCCTTGTTTGTAAAAACAAATGTGCAAGGACAACTGGTGGAATCCTAAACAACACTTTCGCCAATGAGCTGACTCTTTGCCAGAACCAGGACATATTACCTTCCGCCTTCAGCTGCTGTAATTAATATTCATTTTTACTTCACAGAAGTCACCCCTGTGAACTCCCAAAGCCGTGCCGGCATCCCTGAACAGAATCCCGCTCTCAGAGTCCACCGCGGCGCCCAGCCTCGCCGCTATTCCTCTGTGTTTCGGGGAAGTCTGCGTTTTATTTTTTTGTTCCCCAGCAAGGCAGGAGCGCCCGGGCTCGGGGAGCGGATCAGCCTCGGGGCCGCCTGCACGGCCGGGGGACGGGGGGGTGCCGGGCGGGCGGCAGGGAGGGCGAGCGGCCGGTGCCTGCGGCTGCAGTTCGCCGTCCCTCCGAGCCGAGGCGGGGGCACACTCCGCCCGCGTTTGGCAGCCCCGCGCCTCGGCTCGGGACCGAGCGGGAAGGAGAGGGAGTGGCGGCGGGCGGAGGTGAGCGGCCAGGATGGATGGGATGGGATGAGATGGGGGTCCCCGCGGAGGGTCAGGGCACCTTTAACAGCGAGGCCGCCCGAGCCGGGGCAGCCGCAGCCTCGCTCGGGAGCAGGTGCGGGAAGGAGCAAAGTCATTCGCCCGAGTGGCTCCTGGCCTCAGTTTGGAGGCAGCGAGCGCGGCGGAGTGAGAGGCTCCGAGAGATGGGTGCTGCTACGTGGGGCCGTCAAGGGGAGAAGCACCTAAACATAAAACAGTTGGCGGCATCCTGCTTGCCTCAGATTGAACTCTGCGCTCCTTTTCTAATATGCAGCGCCGGAGCTCCTCAGTACTCTGAAAATACAGTCCGAGTCTTTCTGAAAGCTAGGGTTGGCTATTAGGATTCCAAAGGAACTAGCAGGCTCCTCTAAAAATACCGGGGAAGCTCAGGTTTTATTCAGCTTCTGTGCAGAAAAATTTGTAGTTCATAAATCTGCTTTCCCCTTTGGATCTGAGACGATATTGAGACAGTCAAAATTTACCCGGTCATCTTAACTTGAAAGGTCAGGAGTGATTATTTTCCTTTATAAAAGGTTTCACAGAAACCTTTGGTTTTGCAGATGGAGTTGCCCGCAGAAGTTTGAGGGAGGAGCACAGGTGAACCCAATAAAGGGGTTTGAATGCAAGAGGGGAGGGGAGTTTGGCGTGATTAAAGAGGCAAGCTCGGGTTTTGTATTCACTTGGCTAAGGCTGCTTGGGAAAGCTCTCTTTCAGAAGTGAGGGGGCCCAGGAGTGCCTGTACCGTCCCATCTCGGAGATGAGTAGGGCGGGTAGGGCGCAAAAGTGAACATTTGCGTTTGAAACCAGCAGTGGCTTAGCTGCCGCTCACCTGTGAGGGGTCTTCCCCTTGCCTCGGCGATGAAAAGCTGAACCAACGTGGAGTTTGATTGCTAAGAAATGAAGGTATATGCTGCTTTAAGGTAACACCTGGAGGTTTGCCTCTTCAGGGCCTCCTATTGAACCTGCAGCGGGTGTAGTTCGGCACAGGTTTATCCGGGACGGTCCCGTGGAGGAGCGGGAGCCTGCGGCGAGGCTGACCCGCCGCGCACCCCGGACAGACAATAAACAGGTCCCGCGGTGCTGAGTCTCCGCCTGAAACTTTGCACGGCGAATTCTGACGGATGGTAGCCGAGACATTGATCCTCCCTGGAAAAAGGCCTACAGGTGGCAACTGGGGGTAAGGCACCACCAGCAAACACACAGACTCGGCAGCCGGCGCGCGTCGGTCCGGAGTTGGGATCAGTAAGTGCCGGGAGCGGGTTTGTCGGAGGCTCCTTCCCTGGCGCCGCGGAGCATCTCCCGCTCGAGCGGGGCGGGGGGCGCGGGGTGGCAGCGCAGCGCTGCCGGAGCCCCGTATCGGGAGGGAAGGAGCAGGGGAGCGCGGCCCGAACCCCTGCCCTGTCTGCCGTGCTAGTCCTGCCCTGGCTGTGCTCGCGGCCGGGGCAACAAGGCGGCAGGTGGGGCGCGAGGGAGTTGGCAGGAGCGGGGGGCGGAGGACCGACTGCCGAGGCAGGGATGCCCGGAGCCCTCGCAAACGCTTGCCGCCTTCTTTCCTGCCCCCTCAATCCCCCCTCCCCCTCATTCCTCCCCCCATCCCT
>VZRE01004679.1:23681-49392 GCA_013396775.1 Cephalopterus ornatus
CCTTTTTTGCCCCCCGCGGGGGGGGGGGGGGGGGAAGCCCCAATGTTTGCAAGGCAGGTTGCTCCCACATCCCATCATGAAAAGTTAAGGTGAAAACATTTCCCTTGTCTGTTCCCACCCACCCCCCGATGGGAGAAGGTTCGTGGCACGAAAAATTCTCAGACGGCTCTTTGGGGTGTCTGCGTTTTAAGCAAATACGTTTCTCACTTCGACTGAGAACAGTTTTGCTTTCTGATGAGTGGAAACTGGGGAAAAAGAGAGATTTAAAAATAAAATCAGACTGTATAGTCGAAGTGGTAAAGCAAATGTTCTCAAGATCCCACGTAGCAAGCTGGGAACGAATGCAAAATGTTCTTGCTGTGTAACTCTTCCAAATTCAGTTCTCCCTGGAAGATGCAATCTCCTCCTGCTTCCCAGCGAAGCCCGATCTGCGTGGCTGGTCAATCACGGAATGAGTACGAGGTGCTCAGCCTCCTGAAGTGGCAATGGGAGCGTGTTGGCACTGCAGCACCAGTGACAGGCTGGTCACATGCAGATCCTGGCACGGACAGCAAGGGGGTGGGAATCCACCCTACTTTAAGCACTTTGGTGTGCCAAAACTTTGCAAAATTTGAGGCAGGTTGCTCCCAAGTCGGGGACAACTGGCTCTCCCCTCTTGCTTCAGCTGCTGTGGATGTGGCAGACCCCCTTATGCCACCCTCTGGAAGGCACAGTGACTGTAGGTGACCTGTGCTTAATTTTCAAGAGAATGACCATCGACCGGTAAAGGGGCACTTAGATCAGGCTTGCTTATGTTTTTATCCAAAGTTTCATGGTGCAGCTTTTCACATCCTGCTTTGCCTATAACTTCCAAATGACAGTATGTGCACATATTTGGGAAAGTGTAAGAGTATCTAATTCCTTTGGCAAAATGGGAATGGTTATTAGAGCAGCCTGCTAATCATCTTAAAGGTAAGTACTAATTCACTGTGCAGTTTGCAGATGGAGAGGTTCAATCAGCTTTGTGAGACCACAGCTATTGTTCATTCATCCCCTGTCCACCAATGAAGCATCATTTTTGTGTAAATGTGTTTCTAAGATCTGCTCTCTAGGCTCTGGTTTTCTGTACTCTAATGGAAGTTTAAAGTACGAGGTCTGTTGAGTTGCTGCAGTGTGTATCCATGCTGGACACGTGTTTACTACTTGGTAGGATAGCTTGGTGTCTATCTGGGACAGCTACACTGCAGTGCTGGATAGGGGTGTGGGAACAGTGCTGTGGAGTGAAGCTTTGGACGTGATATAAGAGCATGGATATCAGGCAGAAGGTAGAATTTAGCTTAAGTTCTTTTTCCTCTGTTTACAAAATAAATTTCCCTAAGTTCCTTATGTATTGCTACTGGCACCTGTACACTTCAGGAACTATGTCTTTACTCAGTGGAACACACCCTTAAAAAGTAGGATCCTTCGATCTCTCTCACTTACTGCTCGTTTCCTTCTTCCCATGCCTTAGCAGCCACATATGTGTGGAGATTTATCCCTGAACTCTGAGATTTAAGTCATTTGTGAACAGCTATAAACGTGGGACATAAGTTGTTAAAACTCTGCTTGTGGTTAGCAAACAGGTGAAGGAAATAAAACCATTAGCTTTGCACTTTTCCTTTCCTGGCTTTAGTAAACTTCTGGAAGCAATTATGCCTTAGCTAAAATGTTCTTATACAGGAAAACAGTGTGAATGTTAGCTTTCCTTTTTGTTTTGTTTTTACGTTTGCGTCAGGGCCTCTGTCCAGCCAGGCAGCAAAATCTGAAAACAGGAAAGTAAATTTTGGTCTGAGTGCAGTTGTAACAGTAAGTCTGATATCAAAGCCATTTGGCAAACCGAACCTTTTCACTCCATGAAGGTTGTTTTTGGATCTTCATCCAAGCTTGAAGTAAATTTAACAGACCTCTAGCAAAATGAAGCATTGTTTTTTGTGTGAACCAGCTGTTTTTCTCCTAAACTTAAAGTGCACAGATGAAAACTGAACTATTAGCCAGGTAATATCTGCTTCTTGAAGCTTGAGATCTGGATCTAGCCAAAAGACTGCTGGAGAATTAAAGCCAGGTTTGCCGGTTCCATCCTATTAATAGTTTATGAATTCAGTATCTGAACCACAGAAAACAGTAGTTAAAGTGGCAAGGATTATTGCTTAAAATCCTGCAATCAGAGCTTGCTGTTTTAATTAAAAATAACTAATCAACTGATTGATGAAGGGAAAAAAAGTGCCTTGCAGGTACATATTAATTTTGTTGCTACTAGAGTATTCTATTTGATGCATTTGTTGATGTGAAATCTTTTGGGGAAAGAGACATGGAGTGCCTAAAAAGCTTGTAAGAGCACAACAGAGCAGGCTTCTGGGAGAGGAGATTCTCCTGCAGCTTTGCATGCTTAGGTGATTTATTATAAGAGACTTCACAATAAGTACTAACTCAGCAGCAATTGGAAGTGGTTTGTCTTTTGGCAGTTCAGGCAGTCGGCACAATCCCGTTGGCAGTGGCTCTGTGTGGTTCCTTGCTGTTAGGATGACATGCTGTTCTTTGGCAACTGCATACCTGGCTGATTTTTTTTTTTTTTCAAGCTGTAACACAAAAGAAAATAGAACAAGGACTTTTAATCATGGTGATAAACCTCTGAGTAAGAGCTGAAGTAATTTACAGTGGTGTCTGTGTATGTAAATCTACCTATCAGACCTTTTTATGACCCCTATATATGCCCAAAATGCACAGCATTGGGTGTGGGAGAGAGAAGGGTATTCTTCCTGGATTCACCTGGGAAGGGAAAAGCCATTGGAGAGAAGGGTGACCTACAGCTGTGGAGTGGTTGCATCTGCCTTTGGCCCCTGTGGATTCCCCTGTCAAGACCTGGTTAGCGTGATCGCCCTGAATACTTGGCTAATTGTTGAATTACAGAATGGTTTGGGTTGGAAGGGACCTTAAAGATCATCTTGTTCCACCCCACTGCCATGGGCAGGGACACCTTCCACTAGCCCAGGTTGCCCCAAGCCCCTTCCAACCTGGCCTTGGACACTTCCAGGGATGGGGCAGCCACAAAATGTTATTGAGCTTCCTTGGAGGTGCCAGGATGCAGCAAAGCCCAGCACTGTGAAGGGGGATGAGCAAGGGCACCAGCCCCTCTGCTCTCTGCCTGTGTGGGAAAGGAAGATGATGTTGTTGATTGTTTTTGTTTGTTTGTTGGTTTGTTGTTTTGACTTTCTTGGAGGAACCTTCTGTCTGCTGGGGAAGTCTTTGAGGGGGGCTGGTGAGCAATTCCTGGCCAAGCAGACGAGCAGTGTATCTCAATTAGGATGCTGCAGCTGCGGTGACAGCACCGAGCTGGGATGGGCCAGGTGCCAGCCAGGAGCTTACCCTGTGTATAAAACCCTTACCTGGCTCATATTGGGAATAACTGCTCTGAAATAAAGCTCCAACAGGAATTTACATTGGTGCCATCAAGACTGTAATCTTAGCCTAAAGGTGAACAGAGGAGTCCTAGGCTTTTTCCTAATTTTCCTTGGAACTTGAAACAAACAAACCTCGCCTGTAGTGGATGCTTGCCTGAGGAAGGGCCATGGACTGCTGTCTTTCTCCAGCTGATTTTGTCTGTCATTAAGAGAATGCCCTGCAACATGGAACGACACAGTCTTGGTTCAAATAAATTCCCTGAATCAGTGCAGTCTGAAGGGCAAAGAAAAAGAGCAGAGGGAGGTTTCAAAGTGAACAGCCACAAAGTCTGTGGTTGTCTTCTGTCACTGAAGTACTAGCTTATTTTTTATTTAGTTCATACGTTTCATTTTCTAACCTGAACAAACCATTTGAGGTATCAAGAGAAGAAACTGAGGTAAAAAGACAAAGCTGACTGGTAAAAACAGGTGGAAAGATTTCTGGAAGGAGTTTGGGAAGCATGTAAGGAGAAGAATACTCCTGATAAAGCAGGTTGAGGAGCCATCTTCGTAAAACTGTAGTAAGTCCTTTCTAAGGTGAAGATCATGTTTAAGCTCTAAAATTGCTGCTCTTGCTGAAGTGATTTAATTAGTGAGAGAGAAACATACAGCCCACTGCTTTCATCAGTGCTTTTATTTACTACTTTGGTGGTTAGGCAATCAGATTTGGGTAAGATTTTGTGGCTAAAATAGCTTTGTTTTTCTAGAAGTAAACATTAACACACATTTCTACTTAAAACCAACCCAAATAATTCTGTACTAAGTGGCTTAGTACCCAGGTTGTAAGACTGAATGTGTAAATAGCAGTGCTTCAGGATCTGGGAGGGCTGTGTGACGAGGGTTATTGATATGTCCATATTACAGACTTCTTTTCGTGGTAACTGGGGAGCCTTCCTGTGAAGCCAGGCTGTTATTGCTGCATTTGCTTAATTCACAGGGTTCCTCCTCACATATTTTAAACAGATAAAATACTCCTCCTTGGTTTCCATTCGCATTCTGGTTCAGTGTACAGCCATTGGAGAGTGTTGGTGATTTATTCCCTTGGATGAGATCTACAACTGCAGTCTGTTCTTGCTCTGTTGTTGCATTACGCGTGGTGCTTTTTACAAAAACATGAATATTAATCCCAGAGCATCATTTGAATAGCTGATTGCCGCATCTTCTGTTTGCCTACATTCCCCCCGACCCCAGCATCTTTAGAAACAGCGCTTCTGTCTTCCATTTGACACTTCCACAGTTGCTTTTGGTAAGGGGAGATAACTGCTGTTACCTGGTGCTCTGGGTGTCTCACGAGCCATCCCATGGGAGCACTCTGTATGGATAGTGCTGGACCTGTGCCATCTCACAGCACTCACAGGGCACCAGGTGAGTCTACGATTCTAGATTTCTCTGATATCCATGTTATAGGAATGGTGAGGGGGGCAGGGAAGACAATCCCATTTCAAGCCAACAGTTCCATTGAAATATAAACGTATTACTTGGACAAACAGCTCCAAATGTTGCTGGCTGGTGAGCAGCAATAGAGGGATGATAATAGGCAGCTTTGTGCTCTCTCCTTACAGATCTTGGTGTTAACTGTGTCTGTTTGTAGGGGTATTTCCCTAGTCAAGCAGCTGTACCAAGCAACACCCAGTTACCCGCTCACATTACAAGAGATGCTAAAATTTCAAGGATGTATTTTAGAGTAATGGGGAGGTGGCACTTGGGAACTCGGCAGTGCTGGGTTAATGTCTGGACCCAATCTTGGAGGTCTTTTCCAACTAGGACTCTCTGATGATGATTATTATTGTGATTGTGGAGAAAAAGAATCTTTTCTAACCAGGGGAATTAATTATGGTCTGTCATAAAAATAAACAGTCAAGTATTCTGTTGATCTGGTTTGGGTGGTTTTGATTTAGCTTTCTTTTAACTGTATTTTGTGTGTTTTCTCTAAATTACATGTATTTGAGCGTGACCACACTCTAAGGTGTCGTTCTGGTGACCGAGGTGCTGCACCTCATAGACACCCCTGGGTCTGTCAGGGACAGCTCTGGAGCCCATCCCTCTGGTTACTGGAGCTCTGACCTTCCAGAGGAGCTGTTTAAGCTTATCTGATTTAGTGGCTGGCTGGGAAACAGGTCTTTGGAGAGGTGAGCGATGGGAGCACGGGGATGAGCTGGGGAGCTTTCCAGCTGAAGCTGGGAAAGACCTTGTGAGTGCTGGGCCAGCACTTTCTTCCTGGATGGCAGCAAAGCTGCTGTGTCTCAGTTCTGTGCTAATCCACGCTTCACTTGGCAATAGCCAAGTTCCAAAGCTAAGCTCAAATAGGTATGTACTCATTAACCACGTAGGTGTTTGAGTTCTTGAGTGCTATGGCAGACCCTTATTCCCAAGAGTCTCCACTGAACAGATGTGTATTTATGGATTATGGAGAGTTTCTTTCTTTTTTTATTTTTTTCCTTTCAGTTTTTACACTTGGGCAATATTAAACCTTGAAATAACCTGGAAACCTTTAGTTTCTGATAGTGTATCCAACACCACAAAATAACTTGTGTCTTTGTTCTCTGCTTTTGTCTGCAAGATGTTGCAAGTTTGAGGAGAGTATTTGTGAGGCAGCACAATGAAAGTAATTAGATGATGATGTATTTAATTTTTATTGTTGCACCTAAAAGGAATCTAAGGTAGAAATGAAAAACACACTCTAATGGAACTAGGTCTTGACACTTATGTGCCATGTGTATGACAAGGAAAAGTGAACAACCTGAAGCAGAAATGGAATGTTGCCTTTGAATTTTTATTCATTTTTTCTTTAGATCCTGTCAAAGAAAAGGGTGAGCAGAAGTTAATTTTGAAGAAGCACCGACTGGTTTCTGAATCCATTTAGCTTATGGAGCTTTAAGTAGTTTAACATTCACAAATGGGATCTTTAAATCTCTCAAGAACAGTCTGAACTCTGTTACTCATATGTCCACTAGCAGAGATTTGTTCATAATAATAAAATTGCTACAGTTCTGATAGTCAAGGAACTTTCTGGTATTTGCCTATTTTACTTTTAAGTTGGAGGGCTTTTTCCCCTGCAGGTGCCAAAATCAATCATAGAGCAGTAGATAATCTTATTCCTTTGCTACTCTTTCAGATTTTCCTTCACTTTCTGAGAGCAATGCCTTTCCGTGGAATAAAATTTTCAATTTGAATAAAAAAATTAATCTTTTAATATTTAATGTGAAACAAGGTTATTTACAAACATCCCCGAGTAAGATCTGGGTAAATGCACCTGGTGACTTTCAGATGGTGGTTTTGTTTTTTAAAGCTGGACACTCTTTAATAAAATAGGATTAATGACTGGCGAACCACAGGGCAGATCTTGAGCTCATAGCAATCACTCTGTATGTTGAAAAATTTCAGAGAATAAGACACTGTGAACTCATATACATGTGAAAACATAGTCTGAGCAGAAGTGGAGTGTATGGCCTCTAGGAATTCTCCAGCAGCCTCTGTCACAATGTGGTGTCTTTCTGCCTGGCAGCCAACTTGGGAAGCAGAGTAGAGGGAGGTGAAAGGCTGGTGGTGAGTGGTGGTTGTCCTTTTCTTAGCAGGTCACCTGGGTTTCTCCGGAGGCTCATGTGTGTGAGGGCAGTGTCACAGCATGGCAGCTGCAGGAGGGACAGAAAAGCTGGGCTACCGCTGTGGTCTCTTTTTTTTTCATCTAGGAAGGTGGTCTGAAGGACACCGGTGGGACTGAAACTGCTGAATAGATGAGTCAGGCTGTTCATGAATTTCATAACAGATGGAAGCTTTGTCCACTGGTACTGCAACTTGCTTCCCTTATTGCTTTATTTCTTCCTGATTCTAACTTCAAACAGCAATGAAGCAGTGGAAGATACTGCCCATGTTTGCCTCATTGAAGGTAAAGAACAGAGCATTATTGAAATCCCTTAAAAACTCTCTTTTTTGGGGGGGTACAATGATAGCCCTTCGAGTCTTTGATAATGTTCCTATTTTAATATCTTTGAAGGCAGATTACAAAAAGAAAATTTTCTAACCAGTAAGGGAGTCTCAAACTAAAGGGAGACATCCATCAGAGATATGGATGTTATGTCCTCTTGCCCTCCCACCAATTTTCAGGATAGTGACAAGTTTATGACTTGGGCTGTCAGCCACAGAGGATGTTGCCGAGGGCATGAAATTCCAAGTTCTTTCTAAAGGTATCCTTGTATAACTCCTGTGGAAGAAATTAGCAAACTGTTTTGGTGGCACAACAGGTAACTAAAACTTTAAGGCTACTGCAAAACGAAGTCAGTCCTCTGGGCCACACACACCTATCACAAGCTGGTGCTTTTTTAATAGAAAGGAATCGGTTCAGGGCAACTGTTGGATCTTTTGTCTATTTTGAAAATAATTCTGAACTAAACTGAGGTTGACACAGGTTGTGCCAGAGTCAGTCCCCACGTGCTGAGAGGTTGTGGTGATTTGGTGGGGGCATGTAAAGCTGATGGGGAAAGTATCATGTGGCTGGAAATCTCCTTTTAACTCTAACTTTGCATTTACTAATAAGAATACTACTGTAAAATACTTCTATGACGTAAGGGACAAAAAGTGAACTGTGTCAGGTCAGGGGACATTGCAAATGTGTCAATTCTGTCTCTGTATTTTAGAGTGAAGTAAGTTTTTAATTTGTAGTTAAAACCAAAAGCTACAGTTCATTGAATCCCAGAATGGTTTGTGTTGGAAAGGACCTTAAAGATGATCTCATTCCATCCCCTGCCATGGGCAGGGACACCTTCCACCAGCCCAGGTGGCTCCAAGCCCCATCCAACCTGGCCTTGGACACTTCCAGGGATCCAGGGGCAGCCACAGCTTCTCTGGGCAACCTGTGCCAGGGCCTCCCCACCCTCACAGGGAAGGATTTCTTCATAACATCTAATTTAACACCTTTCTCCTGTCTCTGTACACAAATGTCTCTGCCTGAGTCAATAACAATGTTACTGGGGCTGTTGAAGTACTTGAGGTGGTCTAGGGGTTGTCCAGTCTTCTGAAACCACAGACCTGAAGTCACTCAGTAGGAAGAGAGTTGCTGAGAGAAGAACAGTTAGTACCTGAGGTTCATCAAGAAGTGTGGCAAGTGGGACTGTGTGGTCTTCGAAAAATAGTACCTTTCCAAGACAACATCTTTGGAGATTGACCCATTACAATTATCTGTTTCCCTATAGTGTCTGCTGGAATTCAGCTTTTTGAGCTTTGATGTGACACCATCTTCTGTTTCCCAACATGGGTACCTACAGATGAATGGGTGCATATACTCCTGGCCCTTCTAAATAGATGGGTGCTTATTCATAACGCAAAAGAAATAAAAACTTTTTTGGATGAAGTGTAGTGATAGAAATGGCACACAAAGGATTTAGTATTAAGACTGTGTAGATCCATCTCATCAGGAAACATTTGTTTGCAGTTCCTGTACTGCTATATATGATCTTTTAGCAAAATCAATTACAGCTTAATATTACATGGAAAATTAAGGATAATGAAATCCATCACTAAGGTTATGTTGCGAGCCGACAGGCTGAAACTGTTGTTAGTGTGCTGGTTTACTTACAGTAATGCTGTTTCCCTTTCATTCAGTCTCCTGATCAAATTTTAACAGGAGGTTTGACATTTACATGACATTCACATCTGTAGGAACACTGTTTCCTTTTCCCCATTGCTCAGTTTTCTTTGAGTTAACATTCTGCTCAAAGCAGTGAGGGAGATTGGAGAAGGAAGCCGATAAGAAATGATCACTGTAATAAATTGGTTGTGTTCCCGAGGCTGGCTACCACTATTTTAGACTTCTGGAGTGGTGGTGAAAAGGCTTTGACCGACAAATTGGTTGCAGATAGAGCCACAGAAACTCAGATTGCCTGGTTGTGGTCCCTTTGTTTTTAGTGTAAGTAATTTTGCAGGGGTTAAGAATAACGTGCCGCTTGTTGCTGGTGTAGATTTGGATGAGGCTTCTAGTGCCCAGTCTGACAGCCACAGCCTTTCTGTGGAGCCGTATGCCAGTCTTGTTCTGCTGTGTGGTTTTTTTATAATTGTGTATGTGTTTAAATCCAGTTCTTAATTCCATCATGACAATCTCATGTCTGTCAAGTAGATTTAGAGGTTGATTTAAACAGTGCATCTACTTAAAAAAAAAAAGGCATCCAAATGCAGCTACTTAAAAATCTCTACATTTCACAGATCACAGGGTGTAGGAGTTTCTGGCAGTGGCTTGTTCTCCTGTGGTTAGGATGGAACCATTTAGACATTTTAACTGATTTATAATTTCAGGTAGACTGTGTACTTGAATTTTTGTTAACAACAGAGAGTAAGGTTTGCTGATATGAAGAACTGCTCATATTTTGAGACCTTTCTTCCCCCTTTTTCAATCCCGTAGCAAGTGTGTTGTTCCACTGATGTCATTATACAGAAAAGTAAAAAAGCCCCACAACTTTGTATACTGAGGAGAAGTGTCAGAGCCCAAAGGAATTGGCTACATTGTGTGATGGTATCAGTTGGGAGCTGGTGAAGCACAGCTAATGAATTTTGGACTCTGAAATCAGTTATAATGAGGAACTCAAAACCTGGAAAATTGTTTTTGAGAGTTGACAGCAACAAACCCAGCACTTCTCTCAACTGCAAGGCTGGATATTGACTCTTTAAGGTAGGTAGGCATGTCTAATGGCAAAAGATTGTTCATTAGATTTTAATCTGCTGTGATAGCTGTGTGCCCTGGCTCCTGTGGAAATGGGTAGAGTTAGAAAGGAGGACGAGGTAAAAACTAGATCTTTTCTCTTCAAATATGTAGTTAGGTAGTGGGCCAAAGTCTTATTGCCCATGTTCTCTGCTGTTTCTGGATTTCAACATTGTTGTATCAATATTTTGGATGTTCTGTTATGTAAGGTCTTTCAAATAATGGGGGTTTTAGTTTCTTGTTCTGTTTTCTTATAAGTACCTGAAACTGAATTTGTTCTTGGCCTTAAAAAACCCCAAAAAAACCAACAAACAAAAAAGCCCAATAAACCAAACCTAAACAACAACAACAAAAAAGAAACTAACAAAAAAAAAACTAAGAAAACCCCAAACAAAACAAAAAACCTCACAAACCCCCCAAACAAACAAACACCAAAAACCCACCAACAACAGAAAAACAAGACCTCAACAAGACTGTGAAAAAGTAAATATTGCAAGACTGGCCAAGGACAGCCTTTAAAATAGAAACCAGAGCCTTGGCAGGGTGTCTGCAAGAGATCACTTGTTATTAGCCAGCCTCCTGTCCTAGAGTCCTATGAAGGCATTTCTGATGGATCTGCTTTGTTCACCTGTACCCTGCTCCTTAGTGAGCTCTGTTTGGTTGCTGCCTCTCCTGAGTGGTCATCTAGAAAATTGTTTTGTTCAAGTGCTCAAGTAAACAAGTGGATTTGCTGTTAAAATTCTCATAGGAATGTAGTCCTTTAAGGGACCTTCTGGGTCAGTGGCTCTGCCTGGCTGCTCCGGCAGCTGCCATGCTGAGCATTCCCCTTTGAACACAAAGCATGTCACGGTTAATATTCCCTCTTCTCAGTGAAAGGCTGATTGCTCAAATTACTGTGCCTCTCTTACAATTTGCGCTTACTTAAGACCTCTATGTTCATATTTGTTATTTTGCCTGCATTGTCCTTTTGCTTAAGTAGTTTCCTGCCCTCTTCGGTGCCCCTTCCTTCCACAAAGCGTTCTAGAGAGAGAAAGATTGTGTTGCTTTTTGCCTGTGGATCCCCAGAGTGAGCAACCACTTTCCTTTTGTGACATCTGCTTTGGGCCCAGTGCCATCTTAAAAGGTGTGAGCTTAGATCTCACCTGGGGACCCAAGGATTTAAGAACTTGTTAAATCAAAGAAAATCTCCGTGTTCTCAAGCAGTGTAGACAGTATCCAAATGTGTAGTTCCCAAGGATTAAACCAAACATTTTTCAGCTAACATTTGTAGTGGAGCAAGCCTGGCTTCTAAAGGGTTGAGGGAGGGAGCACTGTCAGAGGGGAATGTTCATCAGGAACTGTAAAGAGAGGGCAAAGGGGAATGGCTTCAAACTGAAAGAGAGAAGTTTAGATTAAATATTAGGAGGAAGTTCTTCCAGTGCCTCACCCTTGCAGGGCACAGGTTGCCCAGAGAAGCTGTGGCTGCCCCATCCCTGGAAGTGTCCAAGGCCAGGTTGGATGGGGCTTGGAGCAACCTGAGCTAGTGAAGGTGTCCCTGCCCCTGAGTCAGTAAAAATCCATGGGATTTGCTGCTGTGGGCATAGGTCCATCTCTGCTGGGCTCCTGTGAGAGTCTCCAGGGCGTGTCTGGCTCTGAGCAGACTTGTCACCTTGGCTGTAGTGTCACAGGCATGCCTCTGGTGGGTGACGTGTGGGCAGGAAACCTTCTCGTTATTTGTGGTACTGTGCAATATGATTTAGAAATTGTCTGCTGAGTCTTCAGAAAACCAGTCTGAGACCCTCATGGTCGGGACTGGGGCTGGACCTAAAGCCTGGGCATATCTGAATCAGCCTTTACAGAGGAAGCACTTGGTGTTGTGCCTTTGTTTTCCTGGTGCTCTCTAAACCCTTCAGGATTCTGTTAGCTTTGCTTGAGTACACAGAGCCAACCTGGGTTGTGTGTGCACTCGAGTAATGAGCTTTTCTAAAACCTGAAACACCTTGAGACAGGCACATCTTGGAAGCTCTGGAGGAACAAGTTCAGGTATGACTTGCTTTCTGGGGTGGATGGCCACTCACTATCTGCTTTATGCTCCCTCAGGTGTTTATGCAGGCTTCCCCCCTTGGCTGGGGGAGCTGTGCTGGATCCCTCCTCTGGGCTTATTCCTTTGCAATTCTATTCCCCTTTTCCCTCACACCAGTTCTTCCAGTTCTGGTTTCTCTGGAGTATCTTCCCCTGTGGTGTTGTACCAAATATACCACTGTAATTCCAGTGAGGGGAGAGGCGTCACATCTGTTTATTGATATAGGAATATTTTGAGAAGCTGTTATATTTGCTGGATGCCTGTGGGCCTTGGGAAGGGAACTCATGTCGTATTTGCCAGTTCTTCATCGACCTGTGCATCTTTTAGCGTAGCCTTCCCTTCCCAAGGTCTGTGTGCGTGGGATACAGACTTACAAGCTTAGCTGCTTCAATCTTTTTGCACCCTTTTTTCTTAATTAAAAACCTGTATTCCTATTTTGTAACCGATTCTTGTCTTGAACAGCAGGATGTGCTGTTGATAAGGTGGAGCATCTGTCTGGCTCTGCTGTTTTGAATGCCCCGAGCTGCTTCTGTTTGTCTTCTACCGAAGGGTTGTGCCAATGAACACCTGGATTTCTGGCTTAACTGTGCATCCCTTGTAAGAAATGCTTCCCTCCGCTTTTTGGGGAACTCTATTTTCATGACCTGCATTTTCTCTCTTCTTTCTTTCCTGGTTGTAGTTTATGGCAGAAGATACCTCAGTTCTATCTGCTGTTCTTCTGGCCTCAGGTTTAATGGCTTGTTTTCTTCCAACTTTGGTGTTTTGCCGCATGACCTGGTGACATGTTTCCCTTCATAGAAGAGGAGAAGGGAATGGAAACAAATGTCTAAAAGTGGTAACACCACAGAAGTGTGGGGGCATTTTGGTACGTTTCATCCCCCTAGACTATTATATGGCTATCACGACTAATTTTAGTTTTGCTTTAGAAGATTGCACCAAATAAAAGAAGAGGTAATTGAAATTTTAAAAGCAGTGTACATGAAAATAGCATTTGGTTCCCCCGTTGTACTGGGAACCGTATATGGAGAACAGTGCTAACTGCCCAACAAATCTGAGGGTAAACTGAATTTAAAAAGCTCTTCCTTGACAGCTGTATCCAAATGCATACTTTCTTCTGGCTTATTACTGCTCCAGGATGGCAATTACAGCCTGGCAAATAGGACAGAGTGAGGAATACAGGACCCGCAGAACCTTCCTCTTTAAATTATATTACCAGTTAGCAGCAGGGTTACCTCAGCACTTCTCAGCTTTTCCTCACTTATTGCTTCCAAAAGCCAAGCATTTTTATAGCCTTTTAATTTTCTACATATTTTTAAAACCCTCAAGAAGCAACAATCAGAAGGACCATTAACACCTCAGCTATGGACTAATGAGAAACACAACTTCTGCGCTGGAGATATCGATTTACTCAGCTCCAGTTGTATTTCTCCCCTTTAATTCTTTGTGCTCTCCGCTTGGCTGTGGAGGTTGTTTACTCACAGAACACCCGAGTGAGGAGAAGATAAACTACTGAAGTACTGCTGCTCAGGCACTGATACATAGAGGCTTTTCCCTTTGTGTTCTTTAAATGCCAGAAATCCCCTTCTTTATTTGGAACATCTTTTTAATCTCTTCTTTCATCCATGAAGAAAATGAAGAGCTAAGTTCAACAGTTAACTTTTATCTCCTTTATTCTTTTTCCCTGCAGCACTCAAAAGGTGCTTCTTTCCCTTCAGTTGCACCTTTCTAGTGTGTTCCACCTCTGAGAAGAGAAAGCAGACAGAATTTATCCCATATATGTGTACGTGGGTCAATTCCCTTATTTTTTCGATCAAGCAGTTTCATGTGGGTTCCTCATCTGGATTTCTGGGTTTTAAAACAGTCACAAATTTGTCCTGACTTTCTGTTTTCTTAATGACGCACAGATAAAATGAAGAATCTAAATTTAAAATAGTGGTGTATAATGTTGTCTAAATTGAAGAATAAAATGGAATAGGATAAACCATCAGTTAATGCATTGGTAAAATGCCCTGAAATATGCTGCTTACCTTTCTTTTATTTTTTTTATATATATATTTTACCTTTTCTAACCTCAGATAAATACTTACTCCTTGAAAACAGTTTCAGATTCATTTATCCTTGCAGGATATAACTTTACCCTGTAAAGCCTCTTGTGACTAAAATATTGTTTTGGAGGAAAAAAATATATATAAAAAATAACCTTAAGTTCGAACTTTTCGCCGCTGCATTGTGAGTTTTTTGAGGTAGGAGCAGAATGACTTTATGATGTCTGTGCGCCACTGATCAGATGCTCCTTCTGTCCCTGCCTCCCAGTTTCATCACTTGTTTTTTTACATTGTATGTGAAATACAAATGATGTTAAAGCCTCTCTATCCACGTTAGCCTGTTTCCAAAGCACGTTGTTGTCTTCGTACAGATCTAATAGTTTATCAGACGACTGATTTTGGAGAAACTGTCTGCAAAATATAGGATGTGAATCTAGCAAGGCACACTTTGTTCTGTTTTGTCAGTCACGATTTCCCCATCACTTATTTAAAGGCATTGTTTAAATACAGGCTCAACTTTCTTTTAATAAACTAATTCTTATATGGGTGTATTTATTTTTCCTGTGTCCTGCTGGTGTAGTTTATGTAAAACTGTGGGTGCTGGCAGATTGCAGTGTTTTGTAAACTTCTGAGGAAGTAGGTAGGCTGCATGTCTCATCTGGAACTTCAAAAAAAAAAAAATTCCTGGTCTTTAAGTATGAAATAATTGCAAATTATCCAAAGTTGCTCAAGCCCAGGCTGGACAGGGCTTGGAGCAACCTCGTCCAGTGGAAGGTGTCCCTGCCCATAGCAGGGGGTTGGAGCTAGATGGTCTTTAATGCCCCTTCTGACTCAAAACATTCTAGGGTTCTATGAAAAGTAGGGTTTTTTTAAAGCAGTGAGTTTTCTCTGTGCTGTATCTATATTTCAGCATGTTCCTTTCCAAAAGAATTGCAAAGAGTTGTGTTTCTCAAGAAGTGGCTTGCTAGGTGTGGAACACTTCCACCTTCTTATGTGGTTTAGAGAAGGAGAAAAAATATGCTTACAATAAGAAACGTGAGGAGGGACTACAGCTCAGGGAAAGGCTATATAGCGACAAAGAAATTAGGTACAGCTTCAGAAAGTCAAATATCTTGTTAAGTCTGGGCAGGAATCAATAAGTGCTTTTGAGAACGGTGATATTGAGTATTCTATTTTGAGAAATACTTGTGTCTCTGGAAAACTGGAGTAAACAACTACAGCAGAGATGCAGATGAATTCTGCAGCAACTTCTCTAGGTGTGCACACTAGAAAGTCATGGATGTCTGTCCTGCTCTACTTCTCTAGCTGTGCCTGCATTTCCAGGCAGCCTGTTGGCACCTTGGGACATGTGGGGAGTTTGTATGGACGTTCCTGGTGTTCTCTACAACTACCTGAAGGGAAGCTGTAGTGAGGTGGGGGTTGGTCTCTTCTGCCGTGTCTCAAGTGAAAGGATGAGAGGAAATGACCTTAAGTTGCACCAGGGAAGGTTCAGATTAGATCCTGGAAACAAAAAAATAACTAAAAGAGTGGTCAGGCATTGCAATAAGTTGCCCAGGGAGATGATGGAGTCACTGTCTCTGGAAGTGTTCAAGAGACAACTGGATGTGGCACTTGGGAATGTGATTTAGGGGTAATCATGGTGGTGCTGGGTTGAAGGTGGAACTTGATGATCTTAGAGGTCTCTTCCAACCCTGATGATTGTGGACAAGCTCCCTCCCTCCCCTGGCTGCTCTGGCTCAGCACAAACGGCAGCAGCTGCCTCGGGAGTGCGTGTGCTCACCCTGTGCTTCGCAGGGATTTGTCACACAGGTGCCAGAGCGGGTAAGCAACCACCGGCTCCCAGGGCTGCAGGACAAGCTTTCAAATGCTTCTCAGCCAACAGGGTCACCAGTGCTTCCCCTGCCCTCCCCCTGCCCATTAGCAGTGCTCTTCTGTTACACAAAAGTCAGTGATACTGCTTTTCCATTTTCATTAAGGCTCAGCTGTGATGTGTGTTTTTACGTCGCCCCAGATGAGAAACATTCATTTTGAACCATTGAAAAGGCTGAGTCTGAGCTGTTCCACAGCTTTCTCCTCTCTGTTGTAGCTGCTTGTAGTGAAACTGCTCTGTCAGAGGGGTTTGGCCAGTGCTGCTGTAGGTGGAAGACGGGGGGAAAATCCTGGAAAGCAGCTGTGTTTTCCCGCTGCTGTGGTTGGCCATAGCTGCTTGGTTCTTGCTGTTAGATGCTAATGCAGTTGCAGCTTCTCTCTGCATGAAGGGCTGTTCTTGGAAAGAAGTGCTTCAGGCTCCAGGAGAGCAAGTAGGTGATTCTCATTTTTGGACCTCCGTGCTGCTCTGTGCCCTTTGTGAGAGGAGTACCTACATGTCTGCAGAAATGAAACTTGACTTGTACTGGAAAGTAAGACTGCGTGAGTGGAACAAATTGTGCTGAAGTCAGCTGAAATAGGAGTTGGATTATGTGCCAAATCACATCCTGTGGGTCTCTAAATCATTATTCTGTAGAGAGCAGCCTATAACAAAGCTCACTCTGCTGCAAGACCCACAGAAAAATATATGTTCTCCAGCACTTATATCAGTTAATGATACAAATCTGCTGATGGCTGGAAGTATTTATTTGCTGTGAAAAGAACCTGCTTGTGTTGCACTGAGCATCATGGTTGAATGGGAAGTACCAGGATTGTGTGTTGTAGAGGTAAATGGTACTGGGAGGCAAGCTGGGACGATTTTGATCCTTTGTGGGTTTATATTGCCAAACTGGGTGAGGTGCTGAAGGGTACTGGAAGAGTATGAGGTGCTGTGATGGGAGAACAATCTTCACTCCAGGGCAGAAACTGCAGACTTGTTGGTGTTTCTAGGTGTGGTTTCACTCAGCTTTTCCCAGCTGTGGCAGCAGTCCCTGTACCTGGCTGCCTTTTCCTGTGTGGAGGACAGAATTGCTGCATTAGTTTCACGCTTTTTTGTTGTTTTCTCCCGTTGTGGGGTAAAGACATGCCCTCAAATGAGCAGGTGCATATTTTCAGAAGCCTCAAGCATTCCTTTGTGGATGAAAGTGTTGTAAAACATCTGAAAGCTATTTTCTTTGACATAAGCTTCTCTGTTTAAAGAATATGTGCAATCATTTCTTATTTGGGCTGAAGTAGATGAAATTGTTGCAATGTTCTGATGTAATGGACTGTATGAAGCGGATATTTGGGCCTTTTTAAATAAAATGCCTTTGGAACATGTTTTGAGCTGTGAAGCATCTCAGATTGAACTACAGGGAAACAAATAACCAGAAATACTTCTCAAAATAAAGAGAATTTTCTACGATATGCTGGCAAATGCATGCTAGTGTTTAAGCAGTGTGTTTAGAGGGAGTTAGCCCTTTGATTTTGGGTTAAGGAATCTGTTGTTTCATGATGTGGTGTGAAAAGTGGCATTGTGGAGTCACCATCCCTGGAAGTGTTCAAAAAATGTGTGGCTATGGCACTTGGGAGCATGGTGATGGAGCTGGGCTGATAGTTGTACTTGATGGTTTTAGGGGTCTTTTCCAACCTTAAAGATTCTCTGACTATGTAATGCTGCTCTTAAGAATTATGTAAATCATTAATGCTGGAAAATGGTTCAGCTGTTTACTGTGGGAATAGTACTTACCTTCCTAGGAAAATGTTCTTTAAATTAGATTGATTTGAATCTGTGCAATGTTGTGCTGGAGTGAGGCAGAATACATAATGCCTTCTCGGTTGATTCAGTTGTGCAAATAAATCCCGGATACAACTGTTGCTAAATGATGGATCCACTAGGTGCAATGGTTGCCATGCTGGCAGTTGGTATCATGTTTTATTTGCTTTTTTCCTTGCTGTTGCTCCCTGCTGTCCGTGCAGTTTGCATCCCCGAGGGGTGTTGCTGCTAGGGTATGAGTGCGAGAGAGATCAGATGTTCCACGGAAATTTTGGGAAGACTAGAAGCCTTAATTAGCATGAAGACCATATGCTTCTAGTCTGAGGGTCCTGTCCAGAGAATTGGAAGTGGCTGATCTTAGGCAGAAGAGGGAAACAGTCTGAGGAGCTGGGCGGGGTGTTGGATTTCACAGTTTGCAAATCGTCCTGGCCTGACCTGCAGCGTGTTGAACGGGTTTCTTATCAGCCCAGATGCTCTGCATGGAGCATGGAGACTTGAATCCAGAGGGAGTGTGTTATCAGCAGGCCTGGCAGCCTTTGTACTTTAGTCCAAGGCACAGTGTTGCCTCTTGCCAGCACTGGGGCTTTCAGTGGGGAGCTGAGCTGTGCTGGACAGACAGACAGCTGCTGAGCAGAGAGCAAAGGTGTGTGTTTGAGCAGTTCTGTGTTCCCCAAGGTCAATCCTTGATTTTGGGGTTGGGATAAATCACAGCTGTGTTAATCGAGAGACCAGAGCCTATTGCAGTCCCAAAGGCCAGTTGGATCTTGGGCTGCATCAAAGAAGCGTGACCAGCAGTTCAAAGTAGGAGATTCTCGCCCTCTACTCTGCTCTTGAGACCCCATTTTTTTCCATTTAAATTACCCTTCACTCTCAATCTCTGCTTTAAGCAGCAACAGTTAGCTCCACTGCTATTTTGACAAAACCATCTAAACCTGCTGTACAACAAATTCCCCATTTCAAACGTTGCCCCCATTCCCTTTCTCCTTAAATCATTTTTCAACCACTGCTTTTTACTTCTCTGGTCCTGTGCACAGCACATGCAGCATTTCAGAGAATGTTACTACAGAGGTCCCAATCCCACACTGTTGAGGCCCCTCCTCAGCAGTCCAGGCCCTAAATCACCAATAGCCCTGTGTACCATGACCGCTGGCTCATTCCCAGCCCAAGAGTCTGTCCACACATCCAGTGAGATCTGAAATTTTTTTCCACTTGCTGGTCAGGTTACCTTGTGATTCCCAAAAATGCAAGTAGTCCTACAGACAACAATCAAGCTCTTCCTCTTGGGAAGAGACACGGATCCCTGTCACTGAAGGGGTAATTTGTGATGCACGTGTACACGCAGCTGTGCCTCGATGGGAAGGGCCTTACTGACAGCACTGTTTCTGCCTTGGCTGCGTCGAGGCTCTCCTGAGCAGGGCTTTTCCCCTCCTGAGCAGGTCTGTGGCTGCCAGCCTGGAGATGAGGTTGTCTAATCCAAGAGCTGCAGAGCAAAGTTAACGGTGCATGGCGGTAGAAGATTGAAGTTCTGAATCAATTTCCTCCATGTCAAGTTGGTCAGTTATTTTAACTGCAGTTCGCAATTACCAAATCAACACCAGAAAGCTATAAAAGGAATGGACTTAAGGCCTTTCTACTGTTAATTTCTGTGTCTATCAAACTATAATTTAAAATCAGGAGCTGTGTCACAGAGGTACTGCTGCAGCCATCATTTATCAGTGAGAACCAAGATGGGATCGTCGCTTCTACACGCTCCAACCACCAAATCCCAAGCTGGGCTCAGCACACCGCCCCCTCAGTTTTCTTGCTACAGAGAGCCCCATGCACAGGTTGTGCTCATATCTGCACCCTGCTAAAGCAGATAAATCAACTTCCCCACGCTGGCTAATCCTATAGAAGTTGAAAGTGCTTCCCATAGCAAAGAAGGGATTGTTTTGCAGCACGATATAAATCTTGAATTCCGTGAGATGCAACAGTTTCCCTAACAATATTTTGAAATTAATGTTACCTTTACTCATAAAGACGCTGAAAGTAAAGAAGCAGTTGCAAGAATGAGAAACACAAAGAAAAGAGGGTTTAGAGTGTAGTTCTTACTGTCATTTGTAGAAAGAAAAAAAGATGACATGCACACACATATAAGAAATGTTTGCCTCATGAATATTAACAGGGATGTAAAATATTATGCTGGTGGCAAAAATCTTTTCTCAAATTAAGAAGGATATCCTAAATACCAAAGTCATGTAAAGTTGAAAGTTCTTAGCTCTGGAATGATGGTCATTGCCTGAAGTAAATGAGCCCGAGACGTAACACAGTTGGTATTGGTGGTGCAAAAAGCCACAGTTGTGAAGTTCCTGTTCACCACTTTGCCAGATTAAGGTGCCAAAACTAAAAGTTGCCTCACTTCAGCATCAGCAAGGTTACTGGATAACTGAAGAAAATCTCCACAAAAAAAGGAAAGTTAGAACAAAAATGTTTTCAAGTTGCAAGGTCGTGTATTCTCCAGTTGCAATGTAACACTTTATGTATAGACATATAATATATATATTTATAAACAAATTGCAGGAGTTGATAGCAGCTTTTGACAAGAGCTTTTTGATGAATAAAGCTTGAAACAAAGGGAATAAAACTAAGAAAGAATACAAGAGATGCTTATCCTTGGAGGAAAGCACGTATTAGGAGTGTGTGTGTGTGGGGGGAGAACAATGAAACTGCTGTGCAGAATTATGGGATGTCCCCAGACCCTCGAGCTCGGTGGAGTTTAGTTCATTTTCTCTCCCAATTCATTCCCTCTCACATGCACAATACAGCAGGGCTTTCAGCTCTAGAAACTAAACAGTGCAGGCAAATGATCCTCCTTCCAGCACAGTGACCTGTTCAATACACACACACTACAGAGGGTCGGTTTGTGGTGGGGTTTTGTTTGTTTTAATCCTGTGCTGCCTCTAGAGAGGATTCTAAATAATCTTGGTCATGGAGCATATTTCACCAACTAAAGCACTGTAGATATAAACCAAGGGCAGGTTACTCTTGCTGCAGCCAACTGGCTTCCCACAAAGTGTCCAAGCCACTGCACCCCACACTGACAGATGCAACATCATTTCTTGTCTTTTGCAAATCAGCACGTGTTGGCAACCAAACCACTCAGTATCTAAACACCCAGATAAGTTCCAGGAAGACTTTGCAACCCTCTCAAACCTCTAGGATCATATTTTCCAGGCTGGATGGGACTCTGAGAGACAAGGTCTAGTGGAAAGTGTCCCTGCTCATGGCAGGGGGGTTTGAACTGGGTGATCTTTAAGGTCCCTTCCAACCCAAACCGTTCTGGGATTCTGTGAAATCAGTCACCCTGTCACGACATCGTAGGCCTAATGTAGCAAAAAAAGTGCTGAGCCTTTACAGAAATAAGCACAATCCAGCACCCTCATGTTGCACAGGAAGAATGTGTGTAATACATAAAACTACCTCAAAACTGGATAGCAAGTCAGGCAAGAATTCAGACAGAATCTGATGTCCAAAATTTGGTGGCCAGACAGTACCTCTGGGTCGCGTACCGCATACCTGAATAAGGGAGGTACTGTCACAGCTTTCTACTTAAGTTTAAGCTATGTTTTGCTCTTCCAACAGTGATTTAACACTTTGCCTAAACCTATCGTCCATTAGGACATTCCATCACCTCCAGGGCATTCATAAATGCAACATTAACCAGTTGAGTTACATACATCTTTACATTTATTTCCTAAGTCATCCCATCTTGTGTTACAATGGTGGTGTAAAACAACACACAAAGAGCACTGCACCTTGGACTACAATAGCAGAGCTTCACATCTAAAATCACATTGTCACTCCAACAAGGCACCAAGGCACAGGTATGACCGTTCAGGTGTGCTGACGTACATATTGCCCTTAAACGCTTCTTATGGTAAATTTGACTATTGCTATCCTGTCTTTATCCTGAGTTTGCTAACTGCTGAACTGATGCAGTTGGGGTTATTAGCAGGCTCAGCTGTTTTAACACAGCTTCCCCCTTCCCTGTCAAGTAGTAATAAGGTATGAAGAAAGCCTAGTGCTCCACAGTGGCTTCACCAACAGCTGTATTGCACTGCTTCCCTGCCCTAATTTACGCAAAACATGAAAATTTGGGCACGAAGTGAAACAACACCACCGTATTTCGCAGCGTGACCAGAACTACTTGTCATACAGACTGTTCTTCTCTCAGAAAGGAAGGTTACCTGCAAGGGAAGCACTGCTCAGATTCTGCTGGGCTCTAGAAAGGGTGCTCCCACCACGCTTGGGAGTACAGACACAGCAAGGTCTTGGGCAGTTCCTCCCTCCACACACTGAAGAGCAGACCCTGCACAGATGGGTACTCACTTTTCCTCTATCTCTTGATGACAGGCACCGTCATGCAGCTGGTTAGACCTGCCTGTACACACTGTGTCCCCCAAAGCACAGGTGCTCACTGGTGAGACACATGTCTCACAGGTCTCAGGCCATCAGCACTACGGGAAAGAAAAGATACCAGGAGAAAGGAATAGAACCATAGAATTGGAAGGGTCCTTAAAGATCATCCTGTTCCACCCCCTGGAATATGCAGGGACACCTTCCACTAGCCCAGGTTGCTCCAAGCCCTGTCCAACCTGGCCTTGGACACTTCCAGGGATCCAGGGGCAGCAACAGCTTCTCTGGGCAACCTGGGCCAGGGCCTCCCCACTCTCACAGGGAGGAATTCCTTTCCAATATACCATCTAACCCTGCTCTCTGTCAGCCTGAAGCCATTCCCCTTTGTTCTGCTACTCCAGGCCATTGCCTCAAGTTTTTCATCAGCTCTCTTGAAGCCCCTTTAGGCACTGGAAGGGGCCATAAGGTCTCCCTGGAGCCATCTCTTCTCCAGGCTGAACAGCCCCAGCTCTCCCAGCCTGGCTGCAGAGCAGAGGTACTCCAGCAGCTTAGTGACCTCCTCTGCACTCCCTCCGGCAGGTCCATGCCCTGCCTTTGCTGGGAACCCCAGAACTGGAGGCAGCACTGCGTGTGTGCACAAAGCTAACGTGTCTGGAACTACATGTGGTTTGGAATCACAGAATCATCAAGGTTGGGAAGAGACCTTCAAGATCATAAACCATGAACCCAGCACCATAATCACCCCTAAGCCATGTGCCACATCCACGTACCTCTTGAACACTCCCAGAGACAATAACAAGAAAGAGGTGTGTTTAAAA
Source organism: Cephalopterus ornatus (assembly GCA_013396775.1). Classification (NCBI taxonomy): domain Eukaryota; kingdom Metazoa; phylum Chordata; class Aves; order Passeriformes; family Cotingidae; genus Cephalopterus; species Cephalopterus ornatus. The sequence continues at coordinate 46,806 of VZRE01004679.1, forward strand.
CTTTATTCAGTAGAAGAAAATATGGCAGATGTTGTGAAACTCACAGAGGAAACTGAGGTTTGAGCAGAACACTCGCTTGTTTGAACAGGGTATGTGGAAAGGGCACGGGGACAGATGTATTTTAAACCTAACAGAGTGAGGAACCTAAAATGCTGCAGCAAGAAGTAGCTCCTTGAGGAATCCCACAAGAGCAACAGCTGTCCCTGAGAAGGGCAGGGAGTGTAATTCCTAATGTTGTTCCCAGAGCCCTTCTTGCACTGACCATACCATACTTACTTGGAGGAATTAGAGCCAAAAGATCGGTGGCAGTTGGGCTTCATATCAACAAGGGGAACATGAACATAAGGAAGAGACAATTGAGGAATGAAAAATGGCTCTCGAAAAGTAGCTCAGGAGTACTGAATGAAACCACAGATCCACAGGCCTTGTGTCAATAGTAGGCAAGCTGGTTGAAACTAATGAGGACTAGAACTAGCTGATGATTGAAACAGAGCAAAGTGAAGAAGAATCAATGCAACTTTTGTAGAGGGAAGTTGATCCTAATGCAATTATCGAAGCCTTTGAAGGGATCAGCCAGGACTGTTAGGGGACCAAGGGGAATAAGAACAAAGGTGGTTGCACTGACAAAAGGTGATTTAAAAATGTAAGAAATGAATGTTAGAGAGTCAGCTTTCACAGTGCAGGGAAGTTAGGAGCAGACCCGTGTTGTTCTACTGTTCCTTGGAAGAAAGTAACACTGGTATGCTGATGATCCATAGTCAAGAAAGAAAGATGAGGGTGAACTGTGAAAAGCTACAAAAGGGCCTTGGAGTATGGAGTATTGGAGCTTAATAAAAAGGCAGATGAGATTCAGTCTACATAAATGTGGAGTGATGTACATAGGAATCCTAATTTTCATATGAAATCTGGGCTCTGACTGTTGTTATAATTCAGGAGTGCGATCTTTGTGTTAAAATAGGGAATTCTATGAACACATCAGCTAGGGCGCTTGGCAGCTGTCAAAAAGGGGGCTCAGTGATTAGGAATTATTAGAAAAGGAATAGAAAACAGGAGGGAACATTCTATGACCATATAAATCCACGCGTTGCCTGGATCTCTGCACTGCTATCATCCTTCCAGCCTCGAGAGTAGCAATGGAAGCAATTCAGAGACTGATGAAAGGCATCATCTGTACACAGAATGGTGTCTGTGCAGCGCAGTTCAATAGGCTGTGCTTGTCAGTCTGGAAAGGGAATACAGGGGAGAGGAGGCAAAGAGGCCTGTGAAGTTATGAGAGATGTGGAGAAGGTGAGTAGAGAGCTGGTTTCTTTTCAGTGAGGACCTGGAGAGTGTCTGATGAAATGCAAAGGTTCACAAGAGCAGCAGGAGTGAATTGTTCACAGCCCACCTGGGTGTGCCGTGGGGCTGTGCCAGGAGGGGCGGGTGTGCGGGAGCAAAGGACTCACACCTTCACGTACATGGGAAAAGTGGTGAAGTGCAGATATTCCCTCTTGTTCAAAGCACTCGACCTGCAGGTTTTCGAGGCCTGGGGAGCGCTGGGAGAACATTAATACAGGCTTAGTCTGGCTGACTGACTTGGCCATCTGTTCTCGGGAGCTGTTGCAGATTGGAAAAAAAGGCTACATAGATCTCTGGTATATCTGATATTGTTGCAAATATCCAGTTTTAAACCAATTTTAGTCAAATGTTCAACCTGACAAAGTTACTTTGTAAAGCGACACGTGAGAGTAACTCTTAAGCCTAGTGCAACTGTGTCTAACATTGCCTATTGTTAGTTGGGAGCTTAAATAATATAGCAATAGTGACAAAGGGCATCCGTCATTGCTGAGAACAAGGAATCCCAGATTTGAAGTTGTTATTTGGAGTCTTTAAAAGAAGAAAACACAACTCAAAACATTGCAATCTCCAGCCCTCCATTCTCTCAGCTGCACAGTATAGGTTCATTTTAAAACAAATAAAGAAAAATAGTAATGGTAAAAACTTGCTCTACTTTCCCAACATGCTTTTCACGGCTTCCCTTACTTGCTTTTTCCTTCTGATACCTGATCTTAAACATATTCCTTATCTTCCTCTAAGAGTTATTTATGGGCAAGAAGAACCTACAGCAGAAGAAAAAGACCTAACCTGTGAGTCCTTAGGCTAAAATCTGAGAGCACTTATTGTGCTGGACACAAAGAGCTCTTGATGTCATAGAATCACAGAATCAGCCGGGTTGGAAAAGACCTCTGAGATCATCAAGTCCAACCCTTGATGCAGCTCTGCCATGGTTCCCAGCCCACGGCACTGATGCCACATCCAGTGTCACCTGAAACACCTCCAGGGACGGTGACTCCACCCTCTCCCTGGGCAGCCCATCCCAATGGCTGATCATTCTCTCTGGAAAGAATTCCTTCCCAATATCCAACCCAAACCTCCCCTGGCACAGCTGAAGACTGAACCCTCTTGTCCTACTGCTGGTTCCTGGGAGAAGAGACCAACCCCCACCTGGCTCCAACCTCCTGTCAGGGAGTTGTACAGAGTGATGAGGTCTCCCCTGAGCCTCCTCTTCTCCAGCCCCAACAACCCCAGCTCCCTCAGCCTCTCCTCA